>PISX010011253.1:0-66281 GCA_004024625.1 Mellivora capensis | reverse complement strand
TCTCAGGACTAGGACACCGACTGGGGGGTGCCTGGCAAGGTCAGTGACTGGGCCTTCCGAAGGACGGGAGGAGAGTCTGATCTGATGAAAGGAAGTGGGTGCACTGACCACTTTCAGCTCGAGGAACTGGGTCTAGTCCTCACTCTAGGCTGACCCGCAGACACGCTGCCTACCCTCTCCAAGCATCGGGGGTTTGTGGCCTCCTCCCCCACAGCAGGTGAGCTGACCATATCTCAGGGTCCCTTCAAGAACTCAGGAGGCCAGGTCTCAGGGAGAGGACAGGACTGGGAAAGAGGGAGAAAGAATACTTCCCTTAGGTACTCATCTGCTCCCAAGACCCAGGAAGTCTCCATGTCAGACACAAATTTCTTGTGAGCCGAAGGGAGCTGGGAGTCTCCAGCCCGAGAAGGAAGCGCAGCGGGAGGCACGTGAGACACAGGCAACCCCAGAGGCACCGCAAATCCTACCTCTGCCCTAATCCAGCACTGCATCCGCCTGCTGGCCTCCCTGCTGGCGAGCACAGTGGGCCACAGAGGTTAGCGCAGGAGCAACCTGCTCAAGGCCCCTCTGGGAATGACAGTGTCCTTCCGGGGCGCCCCCTTCTCCCCCTCCTTTCTCCACTGACTCCGCCCACACCTGCTTCCCTCCAGACCCAGGCAACTCGATTCTGCAGGTAGACAACAGAGGGCACGAGAATGCCCAGGCCTCTGGGCTCAAGGGAAACTCCGCCCACACTCCCAGACCCCACCTGCCACACCTGCCACGCGGCCCGTCCTGCTTGGGGTTCCCAGCCCATCCGCCAGGCTGGCCTCAGCCCAGAGGAGCCAGGCGATTCCCAGGACACAGCCCAAGTCACCTTACCTCTCTGACACTGGGAAGAAGAGGCTGCTGCTTCCAAAGGGATCTCTACAGAAACTCCCTGAATTCTACTGAAGCAGGGTCCTACCTTGGGACACCAAGCAGAAGGAGGTGTGACACCAGATGCCCTCCCTGATAGGACCTCTGTCCAAAGAGCCCAGGTTTCCAGGCCCTGCCCCATCGGTGGACCTCCAGCTTCACGGAGCAGCCTGAAGTCCCCTGGCCCGGACCCCGTGCCCACCGAGGCTTACCCGCTCATCCCCTCTCGTGGACTCGTTGTCCAGCAGGGGCTCCCCTGGAGCCTGGATCGTCACGGACTTGTCGCCGCGGCTCCCATCGCGGCTCTTGGAGCGGTGCCGGTCCCGGCGGTCCCTGCAGCAGGAGGCCAGGAAAGCGGGCACAGAAGGTCAGAGGGGGGGCCTGGGTCTTCTCAGCAGCCCCTGTGCACACCCACCTCTCACGCACCCCCAACACACGCTCCACCACCCACATCACCCCCACGCCAGCCCACCTGTGCTTGCGGGAGCTGCGGGAGTGGCCCGACTTGTAGGAGTAGCCCGAGTACTGGGACTCGGTGTCCATGGTGTCTGAACGCCGTGCCTTGTAGCGCTCCAGGGCCACGGGCTGGGGCCTTCTGGGGGGCCCCACAGCCACCTCCTTCAGCACCGGCTTCTTCAGGCCAAGGGGCACCTTCAGGAAATCAACCGTCACCCTGAGGGACTCTATCTTGCTGGACGGGTGGGCTTGCCTCAGAGAAAATCAAGCGGCGGTCCTGAGAAAAGGAAGCAGCTGGTTAGCAGCTGGAGCTCCCTGGGAAGTCAGGGCCGAGAAGAGGACGGTCCCCAAAGGGCAACTGCAGACGGCCTCGCCGCGACCTCAGAATAGTCCATCCAGGTTCCCGCTCTGTCCAGCGCGCCCAGTTCCTCCGACCCTGCCTCCTACAAGGAGCACCCCTTGGCTGTGCCAGCGGGCACAGGAAAGACCCGACCCTGCACGCCCTGGGGCCGAGAGCCAGGGCGACGCTTTCCTATTCTCAGCCAGGAAACCCAAGGCTCAGAGAGAGCAGGTTCTGGCCAGGCCGGCAGGCTGGAGCAACAGAGACCTCACAGAGCAGAAAGCAGCTGGCTGCTGTCCAGGCCTCTCCTTCCCCCTCAACTCCTTGTCCCCTGACTCACAGCTTCGGAGGATGCCCACGGAAGGAGGGTTCTTGTCACCATCTTGCATCAAACAGCCAGGTCAAGCTGGAGGCTCCCCGAGGCTCAGAGACAGCGTGTGTGTGTGCGTGTGTGTGTGTGCACGCGCGCGCACCCGCACATGTGCACGCACCCAGACTAGAGGACAAGATCAGGAACGGAAACTGTGGATAACGTTGGGGGCAAGTGGGGAATAGAAGGCAGCAGAAACCATTCTCTAAAAGCCTCAAGTCCTTAAATGGCAAGGTCGAGGCAAGGTCCTAGCTGTGCGTGCTCCGGGCGGCGGCTCATTCTGCTCATTCTGCACGCTCACCTCCACGCTCCGCAGAGCAGGGCAGAGCGAGCGCTTCCTTCTCCTACTTCCCCACCCCCCACCCACATCTTGCTGGGGCCCCCAGAGCCCAGCCCTCCACACAGCAGCCAACGTGGTGCCATCTCCCCTCTGTCCCTCCTCTGTCCCTCCTCTGTCGCGCACTCACGACTCCGCCACGCACACGCGCATTTCCCAGCCTCACTCGCCAGCCCGTGGTCTCACTCTCAGGAACTGCCATGCACTGGGCTCCCGAGGCCCCGGGGGTACGGCGGGGACCTGACACCGCATTCTCAGGTTGGTGGGGCAGGTGCACACTGACCAAGGAGACCGGAATACGAATAACCACTGCAGTGATGACAGGAAAAAGAGCGGAAAGCCAGGAGGGACGGCACTGGGGGCCACAACCAGAAACTGAGTGCTTCTGGAAAGTTTCTCGGAGAACGTGACACTGGAGCCTAAAGGGAGAGCAGCACCGAACCAGGCAGAGTGGAGGAGAACGGCAGGGAGGCGCGCTCGGGAAGACCAAGGGCTGCAGAGCTCGGTGTATTTCAAGGACCAGGAAGAGGGTGGTGACGGGTAGCCAGGGGCGAAGCTTATTTGAGATCCTAGGCCAGGCGAGGATCACGGTTTATTCCAAGCACAAGGGGAAGCCTGTGAAGGATGTTAGCTGTGCGGGCAGGGGCTGGGGGGAGAGGACAACAGACGTGGAAACACAAGGATGGAGGCGTGCAGGCCTGGAGGTGACAACAGCCGGGTGTGAGACATGCTGGGAGGATCAGCAGGGCCACTGGGGTCTGGCTGAGGGCAGGGAGTGCCCGTGCAAGAGAGTAGATGGCGGTGCTGTCACATGGGAGAAGGGGGGGCCAATGCAGGGAGGAAGGCCATGAGCTCCGTTTCCAATGGGCTGAGTTCAAGGCCATGAGGCAGGCAGTCAGGGAGGCAGTGGGGTTCCTGAGGAGCCAGACCCAGGAGAGTCTGAGCTGGAGGTGCTGACGGGTACGAGGTGGGAATGGGTGGGACCCCCTGGGAAGAGGAATTCGTAAGGAGAATCTGGGAATCCCAGGATGTAAGAGCAGGCAAAGGGGCCGACAAGGCGAGGCCAGAGGAGGAGGAGGGCCAGAAGGGCTGCCATGGCACTGAGACCAGGAGAGCATTTCAAGGTCGCATGCTGTCATAAAGTCAACGATGTTCAGAACCGAAATGGGTTTGCCTTCGTGTAGTTGTTAACTTTTCTCCAACTAAGCCAGGTCTTCAGCAACTGGAGAATGGGAAGCACGACCGAGACCCAGCTGTGCCACCCCCCTCCCAGGGACACGCAGCAAGAAACCGGCACTGACCTTGGGAACCCGCTGCTCTGACTCCCAGGGAGCCTGCCACGACTGTGGGGAGATGAAATCCATCCCCCCATTCCTTGACCCCCCTACCAACTACCTAGAGGCAGCCCCGTGGCCTCTGTCAATAGCCATACCTGTCAAGGCAAGCATGTGACCGACACACGTTTAGGGGACACAGACACAAAGCCTCAACCCAAGCCGAACCCTTTCTCAACACCGCTGCCGTGAACAGGCACCCCATCCACAAATGACACTCGGGGCTCCTGCAGCCCGGCTCCCGAGAACCCTTCCTCCGGGCTCGCATCTCCGTAGGTGCCCACCCTCCGTCTGCAGCCTATTCTCGTCCCCAAACCTGAACTCCACTGGGAGGTTCAAGAGAATAGGTGGGCTCCAGACAGGGGGTGGAGAAGGGAAGGGGAACAGACCTGCCCTCGCCTGGATCTGGACTCCGCACCCTCTCAGTCTTGCCCTTAATGCTCACGTCTCCCGGAGCCAATGGCACAGAGAGCCGGGGACACACGTCCCGCATTCAAACCCCGACTCTCCCAGCCACCCGCTCGGTGACCACAGGCAAGTTACCTAACTTCTCTGTGCTCTATAGCCTGGTAAGCTCATCAGTACAACGGGAAAACAGTGATGCGTATTTGATGGAGCTGCTGTGAGGACCCTGGGGTGAAATGCTTCTCCGGCTCAGTTAGAATTAGTTAAGGAATTAATACGCTCTGGCTCCAGGGTCGCCCACGCTCAATCCCCAGACACCTCCTCTGAGACTTGGGAGAGAGGTGGTATAAATAAATCCTGCTGTTTGGACTACTAAATAAAGAAGTCTCACACGCGGGCACACGCACACACACACAGCCCTGGCCAGGACCGCTTCAAACACACCCAGGAGGGAAGCCGATGCCATTGTGTTTCCCCTACAGATAAATTTCAAACCAGACAAGGGTGCCAGCCCCTCCCAGCCCTTTGTTCCGAGCTGCTCAGCCTGCAGCCCCTACCTTCCTCCCAGCCACTATTAAAGACCCAGCCTACGCCCTGCTCCCCTGGCCTGCTTCACCCACCCCTTCCAACCCAACTCGAGGTGCCCCAGAAAGCATCCGAACGTGCTCCTCCTTCCCCTACCAGAGTGGCCCGAATGAGCCGGGCTCCTCAGACCCTTGCCTGGTGTCCCCTTGAGCACCCGGGGAACTAACCCAAGTCTGAAGAGGCTGCGGGAGGGATGGGAGGTGAGGGAGGACGAGGGAAGAAGTTGCCCTTGTTTCATCAGCTCAGGAATCAGGGGTCTGGAGGGTCTCCCGGGTGGGCGGGTTCCCAGGGAAGAGGGTGGGGGAGGGGCGCCCTGGATGAGACCAACAAGTGGAAATGTCAGAGGTGGACCTCGAGGGCAGCAAGACCGGTGTGGGTGGGGGTGGGGGGTGAGGGGCACTGGTTTGCGGTTGGGAGGCTGGGAAAGGGAAACGTCCCGTTGCATCCACCTTGCCCCCACCACCAAGACACACAAATCACACTCACTCAGTTCCCTGCTCAAACCAACCATGGATTATCTGGGGTTAAAAGAAGGCCAGAGAGGAGAGAGGGAGGGAAGGGAGCCTGTCACAAAAACAAGACCCTTCTCCCCCCAAAGGCTTTCAGAAATAAAATTAATGGAATGTGTCTCAGTACCATCCCAAGGGGATTGGGGGGAGGGGTGGGGGGAATGTGGGGGCTTTTGTCCCGGCTGCCCAGCTTCTCCCACATTGATCACCATGGCAACCAAAGCCCCCTGTTGCCTAGGTGATGGCAGCCGGGTCCTGGAACCCATACCCAGCATCCAAAGCGAGAGAGGTTGTGAAGGTGGGGGGGGGGGGGCGGTTAGGGACAGAGGGGGAGAGAATGGGGTTTCTCCTCTGGCAGCCCCAGCTTTTGTCTGAGCCCTGGGATCGGGTTTCTTCAGGAAACAATCAGAGGCCTTTGGAAAAAATACACTCAGAACCTGGCAACAGGCAGAGGGAACAAGGCCTTGGGGGGGGGGGGGAGGGGGGCTACAGAGAGGGAGCCTGGTGTTGGCCAAAAGGCAGACTGAGACGGGACCCTTCCCCTTTGCCCCCCTCAGAGGCACAGCTCAGGTGGGCAAGGCACTGGACACGGACACGGGCACCCCAATGTGGGGCGGCTGCTGGGGACCCACGGCCAGCCGCCAGGTGGCTAGGCTCACAACCTCCTCCACCTGCCGTCTGGACCAGGCCACCCCACCACCCAGTCCCAGCTCCTTCAGGCCTGGGGTGGGGAACGGAGGTGGGGCAGCAGTGCGGGTGGGGCCGGGGCGTGACTCCGCCTGGAAAGGAAAGGTGCGGCTGAGGGGACTGGACACAAACGTGTACCTAGAGAGAGCACCTGTTATTCCTCATCTCTAGGGAAGACAGGGCTGGGACAGTAGACCAGCTACACCGTGGAAGGTGCTTGGGCTGGATCTTCCCGCTACGGTGGGAAGAGGATGGCAAGAGGACAAGATGCCAACAGCTTTCCTGACTCTGATGGGGCAGCGCTCTCGATAGGCCCACTGTTGAGACAGAGGGCCCTCCTCTTCTCGGTCCGAGACCCGGAAGGAAGGGGCGTGATCGCCTCCTTGGACCCCTCCTACAGAGGAACCTGTGGACACTGGCCCTTAAAGGGCTGTGATCCCACGCAAGAGCCTGGGTCTGACAGCCTCAGCCTCCCCCTTCCTGCTTCCACCCACAGCTCGGTGTGGACGTGTGAGTGCCCTGGTCCTGTGGTCCCTCAGCTTCACCCACCACAGCCCCACTGTCCAAGGACATCAATGTGAGTTCCACGCCAAGCGCCGGCTGGCCACCCTCCTGGGTGGCAGCGGGGTCCTATCTCCCCACCCAGTGTCCAAAGAACTAGAAATCTGTCAAGGAAGACAGAGCACCCTACCCTGTCAGCAGGCTCGGGGGCAGGGCAGAGACGCAAAGTCATAAGTATCCTTCTTCAGACTGGTGGTGTCTCCTCTTTACCATGAGACTCATCCGTGTGCTCAATCCAGACCCTGACAACCACTGGTGGTGGGGAGAGGGGTCCGGTGTGGGAGTGAATGTTGTCACCTATCCGGCTGCCGCATAGGACGGTAAGGTACGAGGACCCCTAACTGAGCCCATGTAGTCCCCGGGCTCCCCCTTCTCTCCCCTCCTCCCAGGAGGGAACCGCATGGACCCATCCAAGCTCTTGGAAGGTCCCAGCACTAACCTGGAGGAAGGAGGCCTTCCAGAGGCAACCCTATGTCCCAAGATAAAAACACGCATCCCAGAGAAAGACGCCACGGCCACATGCCAGGCACGCCTGCTTGGCCTCCTCCGTCAGACCTCACTAGAGCTCTGGCTTTGCGTGCTCCTCTCAAGAGCGACACCAGGTTCCTCCTTGAGATTCCTGGTCCTCCAAGTGGCCAAGAGTGTAAGGCTGGGATTGGGAGGACTCACGTGGACGCCTGCCCCAGCCGCTCTTCTCACCAGTGACAAGGGACAGACCAGACCAGCCCAAGCCGAGACAGTGCAGACCAGAGCCCTTCCCCTCCGAGGGCTGGCTTCTACCCCAGCCCTTCCCCACCCATCTGAGGCTCCTGACGCTCCCCCAGCCAGTCCCCAGGACATGCTGGGTTTCCCCATCCAAGAAGAATCAAGGCGAGAAAGGCCTTGGGAACAGCCCCAGGCCCTAGACCAAAAATGGGCTGGAGATGTGTTCCCCCCGTCCCCATTCCTGCACGTGAAAAGGGTCCCAGGGTTCCTGGGTGAGACCAGAGGGAGCAGCTGGATCTCAGAGGGCTGAGGAGGAAAGGGCCAGCCCAGGGAGCCTGGGAGCCCCCCCACCCCCACTAGCCAGGCACTGTCCCAGGACAGCCCCAGACATGAGCTCACCATCCTTCCAGCCCCAGGGCGGGGGCAGGACCCTTCTCCTCCCTGGGCTGAAGAGCAGGGACGGCTGTGCTTGGGTCCCCGCGGTGACTGTGCTTCCAGCGCAGGTGCGCACGGCCCGACCCCGGTGCAAGGAGCCCCGCTGGGGGGGAGCCCACGCACCAGGCTCCTGGCCGGGACCCGAGGCCGCATTCTCACGGAGGAGGAGGAGGAGCTGGGGAAGCCGGGGCCAAGCGCTCCTCCTCTGCGTCCTCAGTTTCCCTCCATCTAAGGCAGGGGTGATGTGGGCACCTCCCACACCCACAGACACACTGACACGCAGACACACACACCCCCACACCCCAGCCCCTTTGAAACCTGGACGGGCTCCTGCCTGCCCCACGCAGCTCCGCCCGCCCCGGCTAGGCAGGTTCTGCAGAGACCTGCTTGGCTTCCTCTCTGGTTCCCCCACCCCCAACCCTGCTCGCAGAAAGTCTCTGTCCCCCAACACACCATGCACCCGCACCCCAGCTCCCCGTTCCCTAGCCTCAGCCAGCGGAGAAGGGTACACTGGGCCGGGGGAGGGTAGACTGCAGGAAGGGTGAGTAATCACTATGGCATCTGTCCCAGGTTGGGGGCCAGAGGGGAGACAGGGTACCAGGCGCGGGGAGAAGGGAGCCAGGGCTTCTAGGTGCCCGGATTCCCGGTTTCATTTCCACCCAACGGCCTGGCCCCAGCATTCCCACCCGCCAGGCTCTGAACTTCTTCCTCCCTCCCTCGGCTGGGGCGAAGGACTGGCCCCTACCTGCCCAGCAGGTGAGCTGTGGAAGAGCCAAGAAGGAAAACAGGCACCTCGAGTTGTCCTCAGGGACAGGAGAAGGCGGACCACGGGAGGTGAGCAGGCTGCTCACAGATGGGTTCCTGTGCACTCCACACCCCCAGCCTTGCGGAACACAAAATGCCTCTCTCCAGAGCCTACCGGCTCGGGTAGGCCCCCCGTGAGCCTGACTCCAGGAGGCCCCCAGCCTGCTCGCTCAGCCCCTGCCCCGGAGTAGGAGGCTCCTTGGGGAGGGGAATCCAGCGGACCTCGGGCTCACATGTGGTGGGGGAGCTGGGAGCGAGGGATAGACTATGAAAGATGGTTTGTATGGGAGAAGTGGCAGGGTGGGCCCAAGGGCGTGACGCAGCGGGACAGAGGGCGCGGGCGGCAGGCCTGGCTCTCCCCACTCTGGAAACCCTCCCCTCACACTTCGGCCCAGGGGCCGAGACCTGGTGAGTGACCCAGCTCCTGTACAGGACAACCAGGCCAGCCGACAGGTCCGCGCACCAAGCGATCCACCATCTTGACTAAGTCACCACCTGAGGTCTCTCTTCCGAAGGAGCCGGGGTCGGGAGGACTCATGTGGACCCCAGCCCTTCTATCTGCCACCTCCAGTCCCGGAGCAAAGCACGTGACAAGACAAGTGGCTCTGTTCACACTCGGTTGTTTTGTAAGTTACCGCATTCACACCTCGGGCTCTGCACCTGTTCCCGTCCAACCCCCAGTTACCCTAAAAAGCCAGAGGCCCCTCCCCAGACTCACACTATCTTCTGCCCAGGGTCGGGGAGCCAGGAGCCCTCTGGTGAAAGCGGAGGTCCGAGGGATATTTTGGGGGTTGCTGGAAAACACTACAGACAACAAGGGCCAGGCCCCTCCCAATCACAGACAAGACCCCACGGGCTGGAGCGGCCAGCGCCCGCCACGTGTGAAGGGGCCCACAGAGGGCAAGAGGCCGGCCCCTGGACAGGTTCTGCCCAGGCTGCAGCCCTGCCCCCGGCTTGTGACCAGGAGGTGCTCCTCTTCCAGGAGACTCCCCCCAGCCCCAGCCTCCCTCCTGGAGCTGACACGGAAACTCGTGTCCACCTTTCCAGGAGACAGGCCAGCTCTTCAAGTTCAAGATTAAAGGCGATAATGAGCAAGTCAGATTCCACCAGGAGGCGGCAGGGGCGGCGGAAGCGCCGCTGTGGAAAACGGAAGAGCCGGCGTGTGGCGGACACAGCACAGCCCCACCGGGGCACGCCGCTCACCTTCTCTAAACCTCAGTTTTCAGGCCAGTAAAATGGAGGCATCGCGCCTGCTTCAGAAGGTTAAGAGTTTTCCGCAAAATAACGTATACAGAACATCACGGAGGCGGGCACAATACAATGTTAGTTCCCGCCTCTTCGTCCTTTATAGGGTGCACCTGCCACCGTCCCACTTCCGGTTCCCATGGCCTCCTTGTGAGAAGACCCCAGCCAGAATAATACGGAATCGCCTCTGGCTAGAGAGCTGGCCCCAGCCCCCGGGGACCCCGCCCCCGCCCTAATTCCACCACAGCCAAGCACTGAGAGAGCAGCCAGAACCCCTCTTCCCGTTCTCTGTCTCCTTCCTGGGTTGAGGGTGGGGGCTGGCCCCAGGTCCCCCCATTCCCCTCTTCTCCTCCCTCCTTCCACACTTACAGAGACCGGGTTACAGAGACCGGGCCCGGGCTCCAGTCACCCCCCTCCACTCTCCCATAGGTGCTAAGCCCGGCTGTGTGTACAGTGGCTGGGGAAGGGGACCCCAAGTCTTCAATCCCACCCCAGCCCCCAGCTTCTCCCTCCTCTCCCCTCACAGCCCACCCTGATTACCAGGAGGTCCTTGGCTCTGCTGATTCCAGCCCAGCTTCTCCCAAACCCGTTCCCAGCTGTCCTGTCTGTAATTACCAGCCTCGCCAGGGGCACCAGACAGGCACAGCAACACCTCATTTCCAAAGGGCCCCACCACACAAGGCCTCTGCCTCCTACTCCGAACCCAGCAGCATGGAGCAAAGGATGGAAAGACTCTCCTGGACCCACCTCATTTCTCTCCAGATCACAGGAGGGCTGCCTGGGTCAGGTCACCAGGAGGCGGGCTAGAGAAGGGAAGGCTGGAGGAGAGGGGGCCTGCAGTGGGAGGGGGTGTTTTGAGTAGGATTCACGCTCGGGCTTTTCCCTCACCTCCGCTACTAAAACCGCCCAGTGAATAAGGCTCCCAAACTGGAGACGGTGAGAGAAGAAATGTCAGGTCAATTCAGAGATGGGGGAAGTTGACGTCCAGTAGAGCTGAAAGACAGGTACCCACAGGGATGAGGGCAGATACGAACAGGAGGGAACCACCTGGGAAAGACGAGGAAAGGGCAAGAAAGTCCCATCCTCCACGCAGACCCTGAGAAGCGGCAACAGGATCCCAGACTCTCCAACACCACCAACCTCAGGAGACTTCCTTTCATAGGCAGGGAAACTGAGGCCAGATCCCCACCCTAACCTAAGATCCAATAGTATCATGCTGCATACCGCTCACCAACACCCCCGATCCTTCTGGCATGCACAGCCTGGACCTGCAGAGCCCCACCGCGGGCCCCACCCTGTCTGCCCAGCTCATACTATCCATCCTGCTAAGGTCCATCCACACCATGGAATATGATTCAGCCATGAAAAGGACTGAGGTTCTGATGCCTGTTCTCATGGGGAGGAACCTTGAAGAGCAGGTGCCCAGGGAAGGCAGACAGACAGAAGAGGTCACACGTTGTATAATTTCATTTCTATGAAACATCCTGAACAGGTAAATGTTCTGAATGAATGAAGACCGGTGGGTTCCAGGGGCAGGGGTGCAACTGCTTTGTAGGGACGAGTTTCCTTCCAGCGGGGGCGGAGGGGGAAAAGCTTTTAGACAGAGGCCACGCTTGCACAACACTGCCAACATACTAAATGCCAACGTGCACTTTAAAATGGTTAATTTCAGGGGTACCTGGGGGGCTCCGTCCGCGAAGCATCCAAGTCATGATCTCAGGGTCCTGGGATCCAGCCCCGCATCGGGCTTCCTGCTCAGTGTCTCCCTCTCCCTCTACCACACCCCGTGCTTGTGCACTCTCGCTCTCGCTATCTCTGTCAAATAAATAAAATCTTTTTTTTTTAATGGTTAATTTATGTTATGTGAGTTTCACCTATTTAAAAAAACAGCCAGCAAACGGCACATCTCCTCCCTGGGCCTTCCCGGACACCCGCCGCAGGGCCGAGCACTCTGGCTCCAGGCTCCGGTGGCCTGCTGAACACACCTCCACACAGCACTCACGGGGCTGCAGAGGCTCGACGTGTTTCCGCACGTCTCCCTGTGAAAGCCCGTTTCATCCGCCCCTCTCCCCCCGGCGCTTCCCACGGCGCCGGGCAGACAGCGGGCAGTGCCCAACGTGGTCTTCCAGGAGAGCCGGACCAACGCCTCGCTCGGCTCCCCAACCCAGTGCTGCCCCCCATCATGATCAGCGAGACCCCTAAGCACTCGGCTCACGGGCACCGAGCGCTCCCTAGGAGCCAGGCGCCGTGCGGAGGCTCGCCCTCCGTGCCTTCACTTAGCCTCATAAACCGGAGAGGTGGGGCGTACTATTAACTCCATTTTACGGGTGAGGCTTCAAAAAGTTCCTCCTCTGTCGAGGTCAGAACTAGGAAGGGGCAAAACTGAGAAGGCAGAAGCAAGCTGAAAGCCAGGCAAGGACGCCACCAGGGGCCTGGGGTTCCTGCAGGGACGCCCCATCTGGGGTTGGAGGACAGTGTCCTAAGACACCCAACAGGCTAAAGAATGGGGTTTAAGAACTTGCCCCACATTAGGGCACCATGAAGGACTAATTCCAACCAACGCCGTGAGGGTGTAGGGAGCTGCTGAGGGCAGAAGGTGCAACAGAGCAGAGAGGAATCCCTAAAACTCAGAGGAGAGTCCCAGAGCCCATCCCTCTTCTCCCCCAAAGCTTCTGGTAGCCGAGTACACACCCCCCTCTAACCAGAAGGACCTCTGGGAAGCCAGATAAACAGATAAAAGTCTGTCCTGCTCTAGGGCCTGGAAAGGGGGCCCTTTCTCAGACTCTGAAGGAGCAGAATTTGCTGAGGGCCACACCAGAGAGGCCTGTCTTGGAGGAATTGGTGGAATGACCAGGCAGGAGCAAGACAATGGGGCAGGAGGAGCCAATGTGGCCACTGGTCCCAAAGACGGCCCCTCCCAGCCTCTGAGCACACCGCCTCCTTGGGAGAACGCCCCACCAGCACAGCAGAGAGCCAGAACCCCCCATCCTAGATTCAAAAGCCTTGCTCACCATAGGAGCCCGCCCCGTCAGGTGTCCGGCTTGGGGGTATCACGCATCTGGTCCTTCCTGCTCTGCCCGCAGCCCTAGTCCCAACATGTTCTAACTCCCACTACCCTTATCCCCGAGTCTTAGGGAAGCCGGGAGCCCTGGGGACTAGAGAAAGAACATCCCAATGGTACATGCCCTTTAGGGACTCAGACATTCCAATACTGGAACATTTATCAGAGACCCTGATAAACTTGCGTGGTCCCCACCTTAGCCCCTAAAAGTGGGCAGCTCACCCTCACCCCTGCGGGCGACAGGACAGCGACTGGGAAGGCAGGGCAGAACAAAGCGTGCAAGATCAGCCCCTTTCCTTTACCCCAAAAGAGAAAGGACAAGAGAGAAGAGAGGCAAAAGGGTACACACTGCTTCTGTGGGGAGAGGTATACCCACTTCCCGGACAGTGGTGACCTCCCGCCACACTATCAGGATGGTGAGGACGGCCTCCAAGGGGTGCCCACCCTCTCTCTCTCCAACACAGAGTCATTCACCCCCTCATGGCCTCACCTCCTGTTCCTCGCCCTCCGACCGGGCCCCAGACCACATCAGGGAAAAAGGAAACTAAGGGATCCGCACAGACGCACCTGCAGAAACTCTTGAGGAACCCCCGTCCCCCCACCCCAGGTTCCCCGGAGCTCCCATACCACCTTCTCAAACCCATGGACAGACCCCCCCTGTTCCACACCCCGCTGTTCATCCCTCCAGCAGGCTGTCTGCTCTGGCCTCCACCCCGTACCAAAATCCCAGGTCCTCAGGAACGGTGGGGTCCTGGAGGCAGGGCAGAGTTCCTGGGCTCTGAAGTCAAGGACTCCACGGCAGGGTGCTTTCCAAGACAACTGTGGCCTAGGGGGCTGAGCCTGGGCCCCGGAGAGCCAAGAATGTGGTGAGGGAGGCCCCTCTTCCTTCTCTCCCTGACCCCTCCAGGGCCTCAGATTCCTCTAGGACTACAGCCAGAACCCCTGCTCTCTATGCCCCACAATACACGCCCTCTTCTAGAAAAACCCACCTCCCCAAACAGGCACCTCTTAAGACAGCCCACTCACTCCCACTTGCAGGTCTCGGATACTTAAAGCTCTCCCCTCACACCCGGAGAAAGCCACATCCGAGAAGCTTCAGAAGCATCCAGACAGCTGTCCCTTTGGGCTTTCTCCCAGGGAAATCTGCCTGCAGAGGCAAGAGGATATACCCCCAAAACACACTCAGAAACCCACACACACCTAAGACAGTACCCAGACTGCTACATACCCATCAAGGCAGGGTCCACACAAGAGAACAGATTCACTCGCCCCCCACCCCGTCTGCTGCACAGGTGCACGCACACCTACCCAGGTGTGCCCCATTCTGCTCTTACACACCCACCTTCCTCAGTACCTACTACCTTCTTTCCCAGAAACCCCTGTGTAGTTCACACACAGAGACACACGCCCCTTCCCCCCGAGCATCCACATAAACGCAGAGCCAGGCACAGGCCGATCCGTGGTCAGCCGCTCTCCGGGCGCACACACCGCCACAGAAAAACGCCAACACCTCCAGACCCAGGGGCCCACCTGCAGGAACACGCAGCACATCTCGGCGCGCACGCACACGCACTCACACACACACACAATCACGCACACTGAGCCTCCACCGATGCTCTAAGACTCACTAATGCAGAGCCCCCAGACCCCCCAAATGGGTCCATCTGAGTGGGCAGAGGGTCGCCGGCGCTTGTCCCTGGGCCCCCGGACACGGTGCCCGCCAGCCCCGGCCTCGAGCAACACACGCCCCCTCTGCTCTCTCCTCGGTGGGTCCCCAGACTCCACACTACACCCCGAATGCATACCTGCCCCGGCCCTCCCACACTCCTGAAGGTGTGTCTGCACCCCTAAACACCTCCCCCCCCCAGTACCTCCAGACTCCGAGCCTTGCACTGCCTCTCCCCCCACCTCCAACACACACTCCCGGTCTCCGGCTTCAACCGGCTCCCCCGGGATCATCAAGGCCCCCGCCGGGGCCCCGGGCCCAGGAAAGTCCCTGGCTCTCCAGGCCCGGGCTCCGCCCCCTCCCCACGAGCCCCCGGCCGTCCGCAAAGTTGGGGGGGGGCCCTCCGCCGTGCAGTGGGAAAACGGACCGGAAGGGGGGGGTGCCCCGAGCCCCCGCCCCGTCCCCCAGCAGCCATCCCGCCCGCCCAGGGGCCGGGATCCCCCTGGCCCCCCGCACGATTGTCCTCCTTTCCTGTTTCTCGTCCTCCTTTCTTTTTCTGGCAAACTTTGCCCGCGCCCCCGCGGCCAGGCACTCACCGCCGCCGCCAAGTGCCGGTGGGCTCGGCCCGGCGCCTTTGTATCCGCAGCGCTCCGGGTCGCGGCGAACTCCGTGCTCGCGGACGGGCAGCGCGGGCGAGGGCGGCGCGGAGGGGGCTCCGGAGCCGGCCACCCCCTCTGCGTCCCAGACCGCTGCCTGTCCCCCTCGGGGCCCCGGGGGCAGGGGCCGGGGGATGCGGGCGCTCAGGCTCCCATGGCGGGGCCCAGGAGCACGGAACCGGGGGCCGGGAATCGCACCGGAGCCGCCGGCGGAGCTGGGAGGGGACGGGCAGGGGAGCGGGCGGGGGGCGGGGGCGGGGGGCGCGCGCTCCCGGGCGCCGCCTCCTGGCTGTTCCCGCCGTCGCGCCCCTCCCGCCGCCGCGCCCATTGTCTGCGGCCCGGCTCTTCCCGGAGCCGCCGCTCCCCGGCCGGCGGGCCGCCCCAGACGCGCGGGGCCCGCCCGACCCCGGAGGAAGGCCGCGGCCCGGCGACCCCTGCCCCGAGCGGCGACCCGGGAGGCCTCCATCCCCGGCCAAGGCCCAGCCACAGCCCCTCCCTCCCGGGGCGCCTTTTTCCGACCCGCCGGTGAGAGACCGAGCCCCCGGGACCCCCGGGGATGGAGGTGTGCGTTCTTGCGGGCCACAGACCCGGCGACACAGAGTCCAATCTGGGACGTGGGAAGATTGATTTCCTCCCCCACCTCCCCAGGGCTGCGAGAAGGGAGAGTAATTTCTGATTTTAATTAGTGGCAGGAGACGCTCCCCGCTTCCCGTGCATACGGGGATTTCCCTGACACCAGCACCGCCGCATCCCACCCCCCCTTCCAAAAATAATTTAATTACTCCGTGTTCTAGCTGCGAGCGGCGGCCGCCCAGTCAGTATGGGACGCTCCCTCATTAACACTTTTTTCCTCCCCTCCGGTTTGAGCGTAGGGATTAATTACAAAGGGAACCCTGCCCTGGGGGAGCGAGGGCGGGGGAGGCGCAGGGACCAGGAACTTGGATGTAGGGGAGATGGGTGCTCCTCCCAGGAAACCTCCAAAGGCCTATCAGGTCCTTAAGCCCAATCACACAAGCTCTGCACCCTGGGGATTCAGATACCTTGGAGCTGGGGGTACTAGACAGGGATTGTAGGTGTCACAAAATATCCCACACAACTGGGGCATTTCTGCCTTGGAGCATTTCAAGAAACCAGTTGGGCTTCATGAAGTGGGGCAGGAGCTGGGAACCCACCAAGAGTCTCCCCCATCATAAAAGTCTGGATTATGGGAAGTCCCTATTCCCTTTGAAGTGAGCAAAAGCTTTAAGTATTATTATATTATCCTATTACTGCTGTGCAACCCTGCGCTTACCTAGAATAGTAATGTTTCAAAAGCACCTTCGCATGCTTCTCCCTCGAGGGTCCTCTCGGCATATCAACATCTTCGGACTTCCAGTCCTGATACCTTCTCACCCAACCCTGTGATTCAGAAGTCCCAAGGGAAGAAGTTTCTCAGCCTCAGTTCCTCACTTATTTGGGATTTCTGCTGATGAGATTTTTTTTTCTCTGACACTGAAGCTTATCCTTCACAGTTGCCCATTCTAACCTAACCAACCACAAGGACAGAGCCACCTTTCTCTGCACTGCTAGCGCTCAAAGATGGAAAGCCTTAGGAAACACACACCTTCTTCTTAGCCCTTGCCTCTCCTCACCACCGCCTCCCCATCCCACACCACGCGTGAGCAAGTGACTCAGTACCAAGACTGCTTGCCATATGCAGAATCATCATTCTGGTACCCAAGTCCCTGTGTGAGTCCAGGTGCTCGGTGCCTGTCACGCGCCCGGCACCAGGTTGCACCCGCGGTCCTGGCGCTGTATGAGGGACACATGACAGAAGAGCTGGGAAAGGGAAATCAAGGCAGAGCCAGCTTAGGGGCTCCCAGCCCGGCCCCGAGCACGCCCCCCAGTGCAAGGCAGCGGATGTATAATTTGACCCAGTGTTGGGGCTGCACTAGCTTCAGCATGAATATGTTCATATGACAGTAGCCTGATTCACGAGCCTCAAAAAGGCCCAAAGAATGGGAAACAGGGCTTCTAATATGGGAATTACAGATCATTCTGTGCACGGGCCCCACCTATAGCCAAAACCTAAGTCAGGATGTCAACAGATCAGGTCAGCCGGAATAAACTCAGGCTCTCCTTTCTCCTCTGCAAGGGCAGGGTTGGAGGCTTCCAGTTCTACCTCTGCATCGAAAACCCTGGCTCCCAGAGGAGAGGCCCAACATTCAGTCTAAGCAGTGTGATGTGTCCCATGTGGCCCTTCTCTGTGCTACGTTCCGTGCTCACCCCCGGAATGGAAACCCATCCGGATTCACAGAGGGAAGAAGTGGAGAGCCAAAGAGAAGGTCCGTGTATCCTGGGGCCCAAGGGAACTAGCCCTAGGGACACTGAGGTGACATCCAACTGGAATTTTCCCAAGGGCCCAACCCACAGTGACAGAGGGAGGTCAGGAGCCAGAAGGACAATAGAGGGGAACAGATGATGATTATTATGATTATCAACAACTTCAAAAGCACAGCTCCTAGCTTTGAGGACATGGGCAGCTTGCTTAATTTTTTCCAGGCTCAATTCCTGTTTATAGAAAATGGGACAAATAAGGTAACAGAAGGAACCTCCTCCATACACCCATCATGCACCTGTCAATTCTCAAACTTCCCCTCTTTGTTATGTACCTTAGAAGATTCCTAGTGCTTTCTAGAATCTTGCTCAAGAGGCTCCTAGCCAAACCAGAGCCCTCAGCAAGAGTTCTTTCAGCTCCCCCCGCCCCACCTCATCATGGGCCTCAGGCAGTTGGGACAGATGGAACAGGCTGACCGGAGGCCTCTCAGGAGCCGTGAAGTCTGCATGTCCAGGGAGGATACCCAAAGGCTCGTGCTGTGGCTATGGACACTCTCTAAAGGAAAGTCCCAGCTGCGGGAAGGGCCTGCTTCCCAGTGAGGACGTCCCCAGTGAGGACGAAGCTCTTCCGGGAAGTCAGGCACAGACCACAGTGGCAAATGTTAGGTCTTCCACTCTGGTGAAAAGCAGGGCCCTCTCCCAGCACCACTGTTGAGGAAGGGGTATCCTTAGGGCCTTGCTTAAACACAAGCTTCCCATCCTAGCAGAATGGCCGTCAGAGCCTTTCACTGTTGAGCAATGAGGAATTTCAGCCAACTCCCACGTACAGGTGACCCCAGCAATGCCCACATCCTAGCCAGAACCATCACCTTCTTGGAGCCCTGCTGATAAAACCGGGCACAGTTCTATCTCCCGGGATAATTAGAGCTCTTTCACGAGCACCCACTTTCCTAGAAAGGCAACTCTCAATGCTTACAAAAGTATTTCTGGATCCAGTCTATACCGTGAAACAGCTGGATTTTTTTTTTTCCGCTTTTAGCGAGAAAGGGAACAAAACAGCCAAAACATCTTAACTGTTTAAAAACTCGGTGATATAGGGTTGTTGCCCGGTGTCTCTCTCTCTTCCCTAAGCTCCTGGTGTCTTTGAGAACAAGGACCGAGCCTCATGCATTGCTACATGGATGGCACGTAAGTCACTGAGTTGTTTGTTCCCTTCCCTTCTGTAGTTCTCACCTGTCCCAAATCTCTTCTCTTTCTGTAGTTCTCACCTGTCCCAAATCTTTACTGTCCCCTATCACCCAACCTTTATCAAGCGCGAGGTTCCTCAAACCCCATACTGTTATCACCAATCTAAAAAGTTACCTACAATTAAACCAGTGGTTCTCAACCTTGACTGCAGATTTTAATCACCTGGGAAGCTCTGAAAACATACCAATGCCCAGGACCCATCCCAGCGTAATTAAACCAGAAATTTCCGAGGTGCACCCAACTATTGGCTTTTTTTTTTAAGTTATCTCAGTGATTCTACCGTGAGAACCTCTGAATTAACTTTCTGATCCCTTTCCTCCTTCCTTGGCAGAATGAAAGCCCCACGTCCCTTGCCAAGGACGACCTTCCCCAGGTCTGCCTTAGATACTGTTCCTTCTGCGTCCACCTGTTTCTCCCCATCTCTCCTGAGTCTCACTTGGGCCTCCTGGCTCATCCTTGCCTAGCTGGCAGAACAACATCAGATACCCCCTCCCCCCACTTTCCAGGCTCCCTTTGCTGCAGCCCTCCCTCTTCTCTCCTTCTCATCCAACCCTCTGGAAGGAGTAGATTCCTCGTCACCACCCGCCCTCCTCCCTTTGCTCCTTGGCTTCCTGCTTCTCACCCAACCTCTCAATCTCTCCTCCTCCTGACTGTAGACGCTGATATTTCCCAGGATTCAGCATTTGGCCCCTTTACACCTCACCTTACAGGCTCTTCCAAAAGTACTGTCATTGTCTTTCTCATGCCTTCCATCAGCGCTTACTTATTCCTGCTCCTAAATCCGGACATCTTTTCTGAGCATCAAACTCATATTTCCAGTACCCTGTTGGACATTTTAACTTGGCTCTTCTTTGGGGGTGATAGGATAAAGGGAACACATGGTCTTCCCCCACCGCCCCCCATCCCCTTGGCTTATTCAGACCTTTGTCACTTCCAAAATTGTGTTGTTCCCTTCCAATGTACCTTCCCCTCCATGGCCAGCGTGCTTTCTCTGAGAAAGAGAAATCAGATGGTCATTCCCTAGCCTCAAACAATCGAATGGTTCCCCACGATGAAGTCAAAACCTCTTGGCACTCTATAAGGGCCTCGAGTACCCGACTCACTCTGCCCTCCAGCCCTCTGTCCTGTTACTCCTGTACTCAAAGCCCAAGGCTTCAACACGCAGACATTCAAACCAGCCACATGTGTGGGTTGTTTTGCCAACTCGGGATGCTGTTACTGGTTACTGCCTCCCTCTACCTTCAAGTGGTGTTTCCTGGGCCTGAAATGTCCTCCCCCACCTTCTCTGCTCAGAAATTTCTGTCCCTCCCCCAAGACTCAGCTGTGATCTCCTCTTTGAGGCGTCCCAATGTTCCCAAGCAAAGTTAGATGCCCCTCCCCCAAAGGGCCTCCTTTGTGCTTCCAGAGCTCTGCATTTTATGACATTGTATGGTAATTTCTTATTTACATATCCATCTGCCCAGCTGGTCTGTGAGTTTCTGAAGTGGGAGAAACAGTGCTTTATTTATTTTCTAAATGCAGAGCTTCGCTAGTGAACCGCACAAGACAGTAAATGTTTGTCTAGTGGAACAGAACAGAGGAGAAGAGCCTGAAAGGAAATAAACTGGAATATTTGATGTTAAAGGAATCTACTTGTAAGTTATAAAATAATAACATTTTGAGACTGGAAGAGATCTTCTCTGTTTTACAGATGAGGAAAGAATACAGAGTACGTAACACACTGCCCCCAAATCAAACAGGAAGTTAGTGGTAACACCAGGGCTAGAACCTAGGTCTCCTGATTTTTTTTTTTTTTTTAAGATAGAGAGAGGAATGGGGAGGGGCAGAGGGAGAGGGAGAGAGAGAATCTTAAGCAGGCTTCACACCCAGCACAGAGCCTGATGCAGGGATTAAGCTCACCACCCTGAGATCATGACCTGAGCCAGAATCGAGAGTTGGACCCTTAACCAACTGAACCCCCCAGGCACCCTAGGTCTCCTGACTTCTCATTCAGTAGTCTGTCGACTGCACTATATTAACTGAGCATCAATCATTTCATTTGAAATAAAGACACAAGGCAGTCACTCTTAGCTTTTTGTGGACTGTCGCTGTCTTTGACACTTTAATGAAAGCTATAGGTTTCCCCCAGGAAAAACACACATTTCACATCCATTTTCAGGGGGTACAGGGAGTTAGTGCCTGTGTGAAAGATGGTGGGAAGGTAGAAGAATCTAGAAGTGGCAAAACAGAAGGCTAATGCAGTAGTTGAGGGGAGAGAGAGAGAAAGAGGGAGAGGGAAAGCACAAGAATGAGAGCAAGCATGTGCTGGATTCAAGACCAGGGGGAGAGAAAGGAAAGTTCAAATTTGAGAGGTGACCTGTGGGTGGGATGGTTAGTGTTGAGGAACAAAGAGGCATTTAAGATGACTGAGAGGCTTCTGGTATAGGTATTAAGGAAAATGGTGATGCCATACATCAAATTATGGGCTACTGAGAGTGCGTAGGTTTGAAAGCAGATAATGTGGTTGATTTGACAGGTGTCTTAGCTACCTGCAGGCCATCAGGGTGGGGATGTCCATAGGAAGCTGGCAATAACACAAGTGCCTTCCGCATCTTCTGCTGCCGCCCTTCCTCTGACCATCTGGATAATCCATTCTCTCCTGATCCAAACACCTACTTTCTGGTCCCTATCCCCTTTGCTCATCCCATTCCCTCAACATGGTGTGCCTTCCATCCACCATCACCCCGATCCAGTTCAAATGATATTTTCTCTATTTTTATAGAGAATGTGGTGTGTTTAAAAACATAAAACAAAACAAAACAGAAAAAAAAAACAATCACCCTGAAGCCCCTCTTCCTGGTCATATGCAGTTTTACACTTTTCCAAGGAGTATTTATTATTAGTTAAGCCATGGTTCAGGATCCCAGGTTGGGGATCACCAAATATCCAGGTCCCCTTTCACCACCCTGAGAGAAAGATGGAGGAGAGAGGAGAGGTGAGCGGAGCCAGTTCAGATCTTTCCAGGAAATGTGCCTTGTGCCCAGCAGTCACCCCAGGCTTACACCCAGGATGTGGGGCAGAAGGACTTGTACTCATGCCAGTACATTCACACACAGAGACATCACCCCTTTAGCAGTCACTGTGTTCTCTCAGCGGGGAAGTCCACATAGTTCTGCCAGCAGTTCCTTTTCTGGTTCTGGTTGGGGAAGCGGCTGTCAAAAGGGTAAGTCTGGTGGTTCTCGATTTTGGTCTTGATGTCTTCTGCCATGGTGCTGACTCTAAAGACACCCTTGCAGCCCCTCACAGCTCAGTGTGACCCTCAGCAAGGATGCCAGGGTCAGACCAGAGTGGAATTAAGACCTGATATTTTCTCTATTAAGCCACTCCTAAAACCATCAGTTTGATCTGTAAAATCCCAAATCTTTCTCTGAAATTCTCATGTCATATTTTCTATTTTGAATTTCACTTATTTACATTATTAAGAAAAAGGCAGAAAAGAAGGGAAAAAGAAATAAAGGACAGATGGTACAAATAGATAACAAATAACAAGATGGAAAATTTAAATCTAACTATGTCAATAATCCCATTAAATGTAAACAATCTAAACACACCAGTTAGAGGTGCCTGGGTGGCTCAGTCGGTTAAGTGTCTGCCTTTGGCTAAGGTCATGATCCCAGGGTGCTGGAATCAAGCCCACAGCAGGCTCCCACTCAGCAGGGAGTCTGCTTCTCCCTCTGCCTCTCCCCATGGCTTGTGCTCTCTCTCTCTCTCATTCACGCACTCTCTCTCTCAAATAAATAAATAAAATCTTAAAAAAAAAACACACACACCAATTAAAGGAGCTTGTCAGATTGGATTGTAAAGTAATATCTAACTATATACTGCCTATAAGAAATCCCTTTCATTATATAAAGACATGAATAAGTTAAAGGTAAAAGGATGGGAAAATATATACCATGCTAACACTAGTCAAAATAAAGTTGGAATAGCTATATTAAAACTAGATAGAATAGATTTCAGGGCAAAGAGTATTACTAGGAATAAAGAGGATCACTTCATAATGATAAACAGGTCAATTCATCAAGAAGACATAACAATTTGAGGGACACCCGGCTGGCTGAGTTGGCTGAGGTTGTGAGTTCAAGCCCCACATTGGATGTAGAGATTGTTTGAAAATAAAACCTTAAAAAAAATAGATGAAGAAAACAATAAATTTTAGGTACTTATGTACCTAATAACAGAGATTCAAAGTACATAAAGCAAAAATCGATAGAAATGTAAGGAGAAATGAATGAATCTGCGGTTATAATCAGAAATGACAATACTTATGTCAATAATTGATAGGACAAGTGAATGGAAAATCAGTAAATACTTGACCAACACCATTAATTAACTTCACCTAATTGATATTTATGGAACATTCCACTCAATAACAGCAGGATACACTTTCTTTCCAAGTGTGCATGGAACATTTACAAGATAGACCATATCTGAGACTGTAAAAGAAGTCTTGGTAAATTTAAAAGGGATGAGATCTGGGGTGCCTGGCTGGCTCAGTTGGTAGAGTATGTAACTCTTGATCTCAGGGTTGTGAATTTGAGCCCCACACTGGATGTAGATAATACTTAAAAATTAAATATTTATAAATACATACATACATACATAAATGGAATGAGATCATACAAAATATATTCTCTGATCACAGTGGTATTAAATTATATGTTGATAACAGAACAGTACCTGGAAAATCCCCAAATACTCGGAAACTAAACAACACTGTTCTAAATAATTCATGGGTAAAAGAAGAAATCAAAGAGAAAATTTAAATTTTTGAACTGAATGAAAACTAAGAACCAAAAGCTGGTTCTCTGAGAAGATAGGAAAAATAGATAAATCTACCCAGACTTATCAGACAAACAAGAAAAAACACACACACTGATGATTAATATCAGGAATGAGAGAGATAATATCACTACAGATTCTAAAGATATTAAAAGACTAATAGGAGAACTTATGCAAAACATTTGACGCTTAGTTGAATGTAAAAGTTCCTTAAAAATGATAAAATATCGGGGCACCTGGGTGGCTAAGTTGGTTAAAGCTTCTGCCTTTGGCTCAGGTCATGATCCCAGGATCCTGGGATCCAGCCCCACATGGGGCTCCACACTCAGCAAGGAGTCTGTTTCTCCCTCTGCTGCTCCCCCTGTTTGTGCTCTCTCTGTTAAATAAATAAAGTTTTTTTTAAAATTTCACCATATATTATTTTTAAATACCATCTCATATATAAAAGCAGAATAGAAGTGTGTGTGTGTGTTTTAAATTTTTAAAATTTTGATACAGTTCAAATTGAGTAAGAGACAGGTGAGGCTAGGTAGTGAGAGACAGGTAGGGGGAGCCATGACTAGGGTCCCTCAGGGGCATAGGTAACCAGGCTCACAGAAATCCCAGATGTGGAGAAAGTCACATGATACTTACAAAAACACCTTGTTTGTGCTGGTGATAGTTACAAGTCCACCTTGTATGTTCTAAATAGACATGATATTCACAAATCTGCCATGTTATTCATAAGAAATTTACCAAGTTCCCTGGTCTGTATCCTATAAAAGACCTATCATAAAAGCCCTCAGTGGCAGCTCCTTCTGGACCCCTCTCACTCTAGAGAACTCTTTTCTTTCCTTTCTGTTCTCACCCTCACTTAATAAGCTTCCACTTCACTTCACCTTTTTGTCCCCGAGATTCATTCTTGGACTCCGTGAGACAAGAACTGTGAAACCCTGCCACAAAATCAGTGAGCCATGTTCATTTCAGCTCCTTCACTACCAAACCTGGGGGCAGAGACTGCTTGTTTCTCTGCCTTCTCTTTTTCTGTGATAACCAAGGTATAAAGGTATCCACTGCATGAAACTTTAAACATCACATTATCCTTATTTTTCTTGATCTTGACAGATTTTACATCCTTTCACCTGGCCCTGAGCAGAAAGTCCTTGATTTCTCCAATCTTGCAGGGCATGGCTACGAGGGGCATAGGGGACCAAAAGCCAGAATAGAAGTTTTTGACATTTCAATCTTACCTATTTATTTTTATTGAAGTACGGTCGATGCACAATGTTAGTTTCAAGTGTGCAACATAGTGCTACAACAAGTCTCGATGTTACACTGTGTTCACAAGTGGAGCTGCCATCTGTCACCTTACAGCTCTGTTGCAGTCCTTTTGACTCTGTTCCCTACGCGGTGCCCTTCATCCTGTGATTTAGCCATTCCACAGCAAAAGCAGAAGAGGATTTTAAAACACAATGTTTAGTAAAAAGAAAAAAGAAAGGTAAAACAGAATGAGATGTTATTCAACACGATTGTCCTGAGATGCAAAACACACAAAATAATACAATGTATTGATCAGGCGCCTATATATGTCGATATAGGAGTGAAAGGAGAGTCAAATGACTAAATAAATGAGTGCATAAATAAATCTGTGGCAGGGGTGGCAAGGAAAAGGGGAACAAGGATGGGAAAAGAGGAGGCAGCAAAAAGGGAGATGTGGACCAATTATTTAGTGTGCCATAAACTGAGAGATTTAACTGATTATACCAGCTTAACAAAAGAAGAACAAAAACATTGTTTTACTTAAAATACATTGTATTATTTAGAGAAAAAAAATGTAGCATAAAATGAAGAAAACAAATTAAACAGTTTTTTCAAGAGGCCAAGGAAAATAACAGGCAGATTCGCAGAAGAAATAAAAGCATCCAATAAGAATTTGAAACTATTATCATCAATCTCAAATAAAGAAAACCTTAATTAAGAAAAACTCAATATTCTTTTGTCCATTGAATTGGAAAAATATTTAAAAGAATGATACTAGTCATTGCTATGAAGTGTGTGAAGAAATGTAGATTCTCATGTGTGTTTGGAAGAATTGTACTGATAAGGACTTTTGGGAGGGCCCTTTGGAAGCATCTTTCAAAATTTTAAAGATGGGGGCACCACCTGGGTGGCTCAGTCAGTTAAGTGTCTGCCTTCAGCTCAGGTCATGATCCCGGGGTGCTGGGATCGAGCCCCACGACCCTCCATCCCACACCCCGGGATCCTTGCTCAGCGGGGAGTCTGCTTCTCCCTCTGCCTGCTGCTCCCCCGGCTTGTGCTCTCTCAGTTAAATAAATAAATTTTTTTTTAATTCAAAGGTATATTCTCTTTAATCCAGCAGTTCCATTTCTAAGAATCTATCCTCCAAAAATGCTCACATAAGTGCCCAATTACATATGCATAGAACAGTGTGGTGCACTGCAGTATTATTCATAACAAGAGATCGGAATTAACCTAAATGTCAGCAGGAGGAGGGTGGAATTATAGGAATTATAATACGTATGTCCTAGGGAGAAGTTTCAAAAGTGAAGTTAGTCTATATGTACAGATATAAAAATATATTTATAATGTATCGTTACAGAAAAAGTAACCAGCAGTACGTACTAAGTTAAAGTCCAATGGTATAACTTTAAATGCAGGCATCTACATGTTTCTGTATGTATTTGCAAAAATCACAAAAGTCTGCAAGAATACAGACCAAATGGTTAATACGAATTACTTTTGGGGAAGGAAGTGCAATTCAGACTTACACAATTAGTACGTAGGGGTCATACATCTACCCTTTTTTTTTTAAGTAGGCATCACACCCAGCATGGAGCCCAAGGCAGGGCTCGAACTCATTACCCTGAGATCAACACCTGAGCTGAGATCAAAAGTTGGATCCTTAACTGACTGAACCACCCAGGGACTCCTTAAGTCTAGGCAATTTAGTATTAGTTGAATGTGTTATGATAGGCATATCTTACTTTGGTACTTTTTGAAACACTTTTTTAAAATGAGAAGCCTGGGGCTCCTGAGGAGCTCAGTCGGTTGAGAGTATGCCTTCGGCTCAGGTCATGATCCCCGGATCCTGGGATGGAGCCCCACATTGGGCTCCTGATCAGTGGGGAGCCTGCTTTTTCCTCTCCTGCTCTCCCTGCTTGTGTTGTCCCTCTCTCTCTCTCTCTGTCAAATAAATACATAAAATCTTTATAAAATTAAATAAATTTTTTTTAAAAATGAGAAATCTTGAGGGCTCTCTCCCTCTCTTTCCGTCTCAAGATAGATAGGTAGATGATAGAGAGATAAAATAAGAAATCCTATGGTTTCCAGTGAAGTGAAAAGATAAGACAATGTTTCTGGAGGTAAATAACTTATGAGAACCCCGTCTGAAGTGTCAAATGAGCTAGAATATGTGAACAACTACATGTTCTCAAGGTAAAATGGTAACAGGCGCTGGGTCATCCGGCTGGCTCAGCCAGTAGAGCGTGTGAGTCTTTTTTTTTTTTTTAAGATTTTATTTATTTATTTGACAGACAGAGATCACAAGTAGGCAGAGAGGCAGGCAGAGAGAGAGGAGGAAGCAGGCTCCCTGCTGAGCAGAGAGCCCGATGCAGGGCTCGATCCCAGGACCCTAGGATCATGACCTGAGCCGAAGTCAGAGGCTTTAACCCACCGAGCCACCCAGGCATCCAAGTGTGTGAGTCTTAATCTTTGGGTTGTGAGTTCCAGCCCCACGTTGGGTGTAGAGATTACTTAAAAATAAAATCTTAAAAAATAAAATAAAATAAAATAAAACGGCAACAGGTGGATGTTAGGAGGACAATTCAGCAAATTAAAGAGGAAGGTCCTAAAAGCAATGATTACCCTAATATAAGCACCATTTATTGAACACTATTATGCACTAGCATTGGGGCAAGCCCGTAGTGGCGGGTCTGAATGACCTGAAATCTCTGAACATCTGTTTCCTCTGCAGAGATAGTGCAGGAGGGACAGAAACGTGACAGCCCGAGCAATGGAATGCGGAGAGTGTCATTTATTCATGTGAGGGACACCCGGGGAGAAGTGGGTTTGAGGAAGGAGAGGAGAGGGACGCCTGGTTGGGGTACATGGAGCCACAGATTTCTGGGAGGCGTCCTGGTAAAGAGGTCCAGCTCTTTGGCAAAACCACAGAGAGCAGCTTCCTCCCCGGCCACACCACGGAAAGCTCCTCCATACCTTTGTCCCACTCTCCCTGGAATGTCGCCACCACAGCCACCATGCCCCCACAATTCCCAGCACATCTCCCCTGCTCTGTAGTCTATTTTGGAAGGGAGCACCTCTGTCCATCCAGGCTTCCACGCTGGACACCTGGGGTCCCCCGCTAGCCCACTATGTTTAAGCCATCACCCAGCCCTACTAAACCCAGTTTAAACAGCTTTCCTCAGTCTGTCCTCTCTTCTCCATTCCCTCTGCCACTGCTTCAATACAGACTCTTGTCTTTACTTGCTGACCTTGCCTTAGCTTTGCCTATGACCTTGCCTGTGACCTTGCCACAGTCTCCTAAAACTGTCCCTGCACAGATCTGAGCCCTAGCTCGACTCTCTTCACAACTACTCTTATAGTGACGTGTCTACAATGGTCATCTGATGGTGTGTATCTGCCCTACCAAGGAACAGCTCCCCGTTTCCCACTGCTACATGGCCCCATAGAAGCATGACCATGGGGACCTCTCTGGACACATCCCTGCTTACCTCTCCAGGTCACTCTCCACCACTCTCCTGTCCCACTAGCCCCTTGCATTTTATGTCCCAACAAACCACACTGCTTAGAGTGCACTCTAGCTCACAAAACCTCCTCGGGCCCTCATATGCTTACAGTGCCTTCTACCTGGACTGTCCTGGCTTAGGTAGGGGTCTCTGGGAAAGGGATTCTTGGGCAGGACAGCCCTCTCAGGTGCACTCTCAGGAACACCTGTTAGGTGTAAGAGATGCTGCAGGGAGCAGAAGGGGGAGCTGAAATGTGATCCTCTGGCCATCATGGGAGGGGGGGGGAGGTGTGTGTCCAAGCAGGCTGGCCTTTCTTGGCTGCCCCTGGACAGGGACTCTGTAACCCCCACCCACCAGTTCTTTCCCGCAGGCTGCCCTAGGGAGGGAGCACAACCCGAGACAAGGCAGCTGTCTTCCTCCAACGGCATTCCTGAGGAGGGCCTGAGCAGTGAGCTGGGAAGTGAGTGTCCCCATTCAGAGGAGGAGATTTGTGAAGGGATCTTGCCAGCCCATCCCAGTGTTGTCTTCAGGCCCCTGCGCAGACCCAACTCTGCCCCTACCGTTTTCAAACCTCGGCTCGGACCCGCTCCGTCCCTCACCAGCCCCGCCTCTGAGTCCATTCTTCTCCTTGGCCGGACTCCAGTCCTCCAACGTGCTTTTCACTCTCAGGAGTGTGTGTTCACACGTCTGTCTCCCCACAGCCCTCCCGGGCCACCGCCTGGTATTTCAGGACCTGGCACAGTGTCTGGCCCACACTGGCTATTTCATAAACATCCGCTGCAGTCAGTAGAAGGGGATTGATGACGAAGGGGACAGCCACAAGGTAATAAAAGGAGGCTGAGGTTCCAGCCAGTGAGGACAAGAAGGAGGTGGTGGCTCTGGGCTCAGGGTCCTCCCAGTCCTTCCATTCACTTGGGCACCAAGCCCGAGGCCCCGCTTAGGAGGCTCAGGAACCCCGGGGAAAGACAGATCAAGGCTCTGAGCTTGGCCCAGACGGGGCAGGAGCCGTCAGAGGACTGTCCGCTGTAGGCAGCCGTGCGGCTGGTGGAAGGCAGGGGTCTCCGGTGGGGAAGGGGAGGGCATGAAGCCACTGCCAGCTCGTCCCCATTCCTGCAAGCCAACACTCAGACGCCCCGAGAAAGGCCGTCGAAGCGAGCCCACGCGCGTCCGCGCAGCCGGAAGCGCAGGGGAGCAAGCGCCCCGGGGCCAGCGCGCACACGCGCGGACGCGCAGCGAATGAAACGGACACAGGCAGGGAAAATCCGCCGCCAGCGACTCACACACGTCCGGGGCACACCCACGAATCCCAGACCTCGTCATCCCCGCTCAGCAGCCACGCGCCGTTCTCCCAGGAACTCGGACCACAGCAGAGCTCCGGATCGCACCCCACCGCATCCCCCTGCCCCGCGCCCGCGTCCGGGCGGACCGCAGAGCCCCGCGCGCTGGCGGCTCCGGCCCGAGACGGACGCGAGGCGGCGCCGCGGCCGGCCGGCAGGGGGCAGTGTTCCGCAAGCGATCGTCAGGGCGGCTCGGCGACGCCGGCGGGCAGGGACCCCGGGGGCGGGGCAGAGGTCCCTCCTCCCGCGCCGGGTTCCCATCTCCACCCACCGCCCCGGCCCCAGCTCGCCTTCCTCTCCTGCTTCCTAAGCGCCGTCTCTTCTCGGCCGCAGTGTCTCCTTGATGGGGGCAGCCTTTCCCTGCTTTCCAGAGAAGACGGGGAAGGGAGCTCCCCTTCGGGGGTCCCCAAAACCTTCTCGAGCCCTCCCCGCTCTGTCTCGGTTTCCAAGGTTGTCAGGACTCTGAGTTTGCGGTTGGACTCCTGTAAGTTCATCCCCGGGCCTCCTTACTGACACCCTTGGCATGACCGGTGTCTCTGGCTTGATGTCAGGCCCCTTCACCGTCTTGGCCTGGCACCTTGTACAGTGAACAGACTGTACAACGGTACAGGTTGTTCCTGCTACTTTCTGCCCCTCACTGTGTCATTTAGGGGGCACTTGTCATGCTGAGCCCTGCCAGGATGACCTCGTTTCATCCTTGGAATACCCCTGTGAGGCAGGTCTAACAGAGTCCCCATCTCACAGCTGAGGAGACCGCGATGCAGGGAGTGCCTGTGGTTTGCTTGTTATGGCACAAAGAGTGCAGGTGAGTCTGGAGCTTGGACTCAGGTCCTCTGTCTGCCAGCCACGGGCTCTCTGCCCCCTCTATCCCAACACTGCCTCCCTTCTCCCCCACTCCCTCTCCTCTGGCTTCCTCCTCCTCTCTCTGAACCAGCCTTCAAGGACAGTGACCTTCCTTCCCCTTATTTCTTCTGTACCTAGGCTTCGCCTAGACTTCAGGGGCCCAGGAAAGGACACAAGCAAGTGAGCAAACAAGAGGCAGAGAGCTGGAGGAAGGGGAGGTCCAGCTAGAGGAAGAAGAGGATGCGCAGGCAGGCCCTGCGGTGAGGATGGAGAAGGAAGGGAGGTGAGCGAGAGGAGGGAGAGGAGACCCCATGCCCAGCCTTGAAAGGGGCACAGGCAGGGCCTCCATTATGTGGCACAAAGGGCCATATGCCTGGCAGCTTACACAGAGAGTGTGAGTGTGTGTGTGTATTTGTGTGTGCATGTGTAGGGGGAGGAGTGGCTAGGAGCCTTCCATCCACTCTCAAGCCCCTTGGGCCTGCTGTGGGCTCTGCCACCACGGGGGTGGGGTTTGCTGAGGAAGGGGCAGAGCACTGGTGGGTCAGCGCCTGCATAACTGGAAGGAAGGCATGGACAGCTGGAAGGGGCCGGCAGGGGTGGGAAGGGGCTGGAGGAGGAAAGAAGGGGTGAGGTGCTCAAGTCCCACTGGCCTAGTGCCCTCCCGCAAGTGCCCCTGGCCCATCCCACGGGCCCACCTGCTGGGTTTGGAGGGGCGGAGGGGGGGCAGGGTACAGGGAATGAGGGCCCCAGCTGTCTCCTCTTCTGACATTCCCTCCCTCCTTCCCTGGGTGTTACCCCCAAGCTCCCACTTTCCCTCCATCCTCAGCCTGGGGACTCGGGTTTCCCAGAGAATCCTCTCTCCCAGCGCCTGGCCCCCTGCCCCCTTCCCCCTCCCACTCCCCACCTCCAGCTTCCAGTCCTGTGGAGCAGAGCGGCAGCCGAGGCCAATTGATTATCTGAAGAAATTCAGAGCTAGCCAAACAGCTGCAGCTGCCCCCTCTCCCCACCCCCCCACCCCGGCCCTGAGGGATCCCCGAGCAGAGGGGCCCAGGAACCTCCTTCTGCCTTCCAGCGGGGCAGAGTGACAAGCGGAGAGGCAGGGAACTCAGAGCGCCATGCTGCTGTGCAGCGGAAGGCACCAGGCTCCTGGGCCAGGAATGGAGGACACAGGTTCTAACCCCAGCTCACTCTCATGGGTGAGTCCCATGGCCTTCGTGGACTGCAGTTTACCTGCCTTCAGAACAAAGGTGTCGAATTTAGTGATGGCCATTTAGTGATGGCATGCTCTCTCCCAGCTCCTGCCCCAGAGTCCTCAGACTCTCCCTGGTCTCTGTTCAGCCCTCCCTCTGGCTAGGCTCTGGGCAGAGCACATTTTGTCTAATGCAAATAGGGAAGGGAAGGTGTGCAATGGTTTCTCCCCCAGTTGAACTTAACCCTGTCCTGCCGCCAATGTCAGGGAGGGAAACCGGCACCTTCAGTGTCCGACATGTCTCAGCATTTCCCTCCCATTGCTTGCCTTCAGACTTCCCAGAGGGCCTCCAGTTTGGAAAGGATCCTTGAGTTTCCCCAGGCAATGTTCCACAGAGGCAGGAAAGTACTCTCGGGTTTCTGTCTGTGCTCTGTGCTCCCCCGGGGGGCTGTCCGGACTCCCCCTCGTCGAGGCAGGGGCTTCCATTGCTAGACAGCTCCAGCTCCGGGGTTGAATCTGTTTCCTCTAACTTCCCCCTACTGGTTCCGATTCTGCTTCCCAGCGCCACCCAGCATGTCTTACTTTCGTTTCTTCTCTCAATATGTGAACATAAGGACCATGTTGCCCCCAACTTGGCCCTTGTGGAGACACATAGCTTCAGTTTTTCAGCTATTCCTACTGCAAAGTTTTCTCCAGACCTTTGGCCTTCTTGGCCACAAAACGGATACTCTCTGATTTATTGGGGTTCTTGTTAACATAGGAGGCCCACAGAAATCTCCCCTCGCAGGCTGGGTCATTTCAGGGGAGCAGGGCGTTGGCAGGGCAGGACGTAAAGAACCTAGGTTTGAACTTCACTTCTGTACCCCAGCTGGCTGTGTGACCTTGGGCAAGGCCCCCACCTCCTCTCTGGGCTTTAGTGTCCTCGTCTATAAGTTGGCTGTAGGGTCTCTTCCAGGATTCCTCTGATATTCTCTCAGAGCTCCTTTTTATCCCTTTCCCTATTCCTCTCGGAGTCCCAGGTCCTCTGTTACGTTCTCCCCCATAACTTCAGGTTGGGGAACACAAACTGGGCCAAGAACAAATTGCAGTGAACACTGACCCAGTTCAGAGACAGCCATGAGGAGAGACAGCCTTCATGCCATGGCTTTCCCCAGAGTGTGGACCTACAGACACATGTGTGACTTGGGTTCCCCTGGGAACATGAGTTCTTCTTCAGGCTCAGAGAGAGCAGAGCAGAAGCACAATATCAGAGGGGTCAGAAAGTGTCACTCAATGAATACCAAGATGGAGGAACATGGGACTCTCGGTGCGGAGGTCTGGGACCTGTGTCTTATATCCTTCCCTGCACCCCTTTTTTCTGAGGCCCCTCCCTCTCTCTCTTTGTGTACCCACCGCATTGAGCTCTCATGGCCCCATCAGAAGAGCCTTCAAAGCCTAGGACCCTCCATGCTTAGGCCAGCTTCTCAAGCCAATCGAATGATCCACAGCCATACCTGGTACTAGAACGAGGTCACTTTAATTTTTCTTTTCGCATGAAATCGGAAATGCAATGGAAGGGGGATCACACACAGGACATGGGGCACAGACCCTGGGGGCCTGCGGTTGGGGGCATTAGGAAGAAGTGAGAGGTCACGGGAGAGGGCTAGAGAGAGAAAAGAGGCAGGCAGGACTGGGTGCGACTGTCTGGGGGTGGAGAAAGCTACAGAAGAGTCCAGGAACCCTGGAGCTGGGGGGAGGGTACCATCCCAGAGGAGTCAGTGTTGGGACAGACGGATCTGAGGAAGGAATATGGGTGTGGTGAGCAGAGAGTTCGCAGCTGGAGTTTGCACACAAACCCCACACCTGGAGTTTGTAGAAGGAGCAAGAAAGGGAAAGGAGTAATCAGGGAGGAAGCAAGAGAGACCCAGCTAGAACTGCCAGGAACCCCCTTGCTCCTACCCCAAAGTGCACAACTCGGCAATAAATAGTAATATTTATAAATAAATAAGTAAATAAATAGATGAATAAATAAATACGTAAATAAATAATATCCTTGTAGAGCGTGGAGTCTGGCGTTGGGGAGGAGGGAGCGTGGGAAGGGCCATGAGCTGCTGCTTCTGCACCCGCCCTCTGGCCCTTCATTCCCCCCTTCATTCCCCGCTGATCCTGGGCTGCCTTGAGCAGAGAGGGCCAAGCCCCCTGGGAGGGAGGCACAGAGAACCTGGGAGTGGGGAGCGGGGTGGGGTGTCTTCCCTTGCTGAAGGCAAGCTTAAGGAAGGAGAAAAAATATATCTGTAATGAACTGGCCCTAGATCCCAGAGAGCTGAGCATTCCCGAGGGCAGTAATAGAACCTCCCCCCTGCACCTGAGGGAGGAAGGCGGGTGGGTTTTGCACATCTTCCCAGTGGGCTGGGAGGGAGGGAGCAGATGTGAGATCTGGCCCACCCACTGCCTGGGCCCTCTGCTGAGTCTCTGGGCTGAGTCTGGGGCCATCATCCCCTCCTCCAGGATCTAGGTTTCCCTCTCTCCAGCTGCACACAGGGAAGGAGAAAATTGGGAGGCTGGGTGGGAGCAGGCAGGGAGCTCAGGGAGGGCAAGGCACTCACTACCAAGAAAGATCCGAGGTCTGTCTGTGCTGAGCCTCAGGAACAAGAGAGAAAACGGGCACAGTTTTTCCCCTAATACTCCACTCTGAGACTCCCCTGGCAGGAGCCCTCTCAGGAGACCCCTGGCTGCCCCAGGCCTATCCCCCTGGCCAAGAGGACCAGGCAGAAATGTCTGAGAAGAAGCCCCCTTTGCACGTGGAGCCCAGCCTTCCCCCTTCCCTTGCCTATGACCCTCCCTCCCAGGGGCAGGAGAAGCTGGAAAGAGGATGGGAGACAGAGACAGAGTCTGGGGTGTCTGGAAATTTGGTCGTGGGGTTAGAAGAGGCAGCAGACCTTGAGAGAGCTAGGGAGACCGCTTAGGAACCCCAGCAAAACCCCTACACCGACCATCCAGGCAAACATTTCTGACCAGCTGGGCCCCAACCACAAACGCTGGGAGGTACAGGAGAATCGCCCTCCGTGGGGGAGGGCCCCGCCACCCAGGGGTCGGAAAGAGGCGGTCAGGCTTTTGTTAGCCACCAGTTGGCGGGCGGGCACCTGCGGGGTGTGGGGCGGGGGTCACCCTGCCCGGGGCCTGCGGGACTCCATGCCTTGCGAGGATGCAGGGAGGGAGGAGGGGCCGGGAATCCCCCTCCCGCCCCCCCCACCCCCCCGCGAGGCCGGAGGCAGGCCTTGTCAGACGTCCAGCACGTGGTTCAGGTAGGAGATGTAGCAGATGGCCAGGCGCAGAATCTCGATCTTGGACAGCTTCTTGTCGGGGGGCAGCGTGGGCAGCAGCTTGCGCAGCTCGGCGAAGGCCAGGTTGAAGGCTTCCACGCGGATTCGCTCCCGCGTGGCGTGGGCCGTGCGGTACTTAGCTGTGGCCCGGCGCCGGCGCCGCCGCTCCTCCCGGCTCAGGTGCTGCAGGTCTTTCCGGCCGGGTTCTCCGGGCTCCAGGCCCCCTCCCGGACCCCCAGGCCCAGCCCCTTCAGGGCCCGCCCCGCCCCCGCAGTCGCTGAAGCCTGACTCTGTCTCGGAGTGGGAGGGAGGCAGGTCCAGCTCCACCGTGTCTGAGTTGAGCATCATGGTGGAAGCCCCCTGCCCTGTGAGATCGCGATCCCCTCCCCACCCCTCCCTCTGGGAGCCCGCAAGCTGGTGGTGGGAGGGGCAGGAAGGGCCTGGGGGAGTGGGGTCTGCCACTGAGCTGAGGAGGTCAGAGCCACTTCAAGGTCCCATGGTCAGGGTTCCAGTCCCGAGCCTGGAGGAGAGAAGGGGAAATTGATTGGGGCGGAAGGAGTTATTAGGATAATTAGGGGACAGCTCCGAGATGGGGAGGGCAAGAGGGAGGGCAAGAGGAAGGTCGGACAGGTGTTGGGAGCAGGGAGGTACTATAAGGGGGGGGGGCGGGGAGAACCGCAGAAACATGGGAGGGGTGGTGGTCTGGGAGAGACAGGCAGGTGGACCCAAGTACAGGAGTAGGAGGAAAGATGGGAAGAAGGGAAGAGAATCCCTGAAGGGAGCAACAGGAAAGGAGGGGAGGTGAGAAGGGGTAAGGGTTGCAGGATATAACCCAGTGGAAGAATTAAACACCTAAAACTAGACAGCTCTTAGAATAAAACACAAGGGGAAGCTTCATGACATTGGACTTGGCAGTCAGTGATTTCTTGCACATGATGCCGAAAGGAAGACAGCAGAGAAAAACAGACAAATGGGACCACGAGGAACTTGAAAACTTCTGTAAGTCAAAGAATGCTACAAGAAGAGGGAAAAGGCAAGCTGTGGGAGAAAACCCATGCCCATCTTGTATCTGATGAGGGGTGAACATCCAGAGGATTATAAGGAACCCCGACAACAACAAAACATCAGAGCAATTAAAAAAGGGCAAAAAACTTGGACCGACATGTCTCCCAAGATGATAGACAGATGGCCAGCAGGCATGAAAAGATGCCCCTCATCCCTCATCATCAGAGAAAAGAAAATCAAAACCACAACGAGCTAAAATCTCCCCCCCATGAGGACGGCTACTGTCAAAACAAAATCCGAGTAACAGGTGGGGTGAGGACGTGGAGAAACCAAGTCCCTCGGACCGTGTGCTGTGTTGGGGGGATTGCAAAATGGTGCAGCCACTGTGGAAAACCCCTCCAAAATTAAAACCAGAACTACCAGATGATCTAGCAATCCCACTCCCGGGTGGTAGACCCCAAAATGGAAATCGGGATCTCGAACCGCTCTCTGCCCTTCCATGTTCACTGGAGCGCTCGTCGCTGTAATGAAGATATGGACACAAGCCAGACGTCTGGCGGCAGATGGCCAGGTAAAGATGTGGCCCCTACCATCAGTGGAATACTATTTGGCCTTAAAAAGGAGCTGGAGCATAGATGACACTTGAGGGCATTATGCTAAATGAAATATGCCTGTCTGTCCCCAAAAGACAACTATTGTATGATGCCGCTTATATGAGGGATCTAAGCAGTCAACTTGAAAGAAACAGAATGCGTAGTGGCACTTTGCCAGGGTCTGGGGCAAGGGTGGGGTGAGGGGAGAAGAAGAGGTGTGGTTCAAAGGCTGTAGGGTTTCAGATTTGAAAGCTGGAAAAGTTCTGGAGATCTGTTTCACCACTGTATGCATAGACTTAACGCTACCAAACTGTACACTTAAAATGGTAAATTTTTATGTTACGTGGTTTTTAACCATAATAAAAATATTTTGTAATAATAAGGAGGAAGAAAAAGAAAACTGAGCAGTCACAGCTTCAAGAGAGGTTGGCCATGACTCAAAACCTTCCCCAGCTGTGATGAGAGAGCTCCGAGCCTTGGCCTTGCCATCTTCTCCCTCCCAGGGCCCCTCTCCAGCCTTGCTGCCTCTCTGAGGGGGGAGGGGTACACACGCAGATTGTCCATTGTAGAGTGGACTGGGACATATGGAGCTCGGCACAGCTGCCCCAACTCAGTCCCTGCTGGCCCCCCACTGCCCACTGTGACCCCCGAAGACACCTGATTCTACCTCCCTGTCCCCTAGAGTCAGAGGCTTGTATCTCTTCTGGCCATGATGGCCCTGCTCAGGACCAGTGCCTTCCTCTAGCTCTGCCTCCAACACCCTCAGTGGTGGGTGCCTTTCCCTGGTGCTTTCAGTGGCACCACAAAGAAGAAGAGGGGAAGCGGTGACAGTCAGCTTCCCGCTCCGAGTCCTCCCATAGCCCACCCTCTGATCAGATATGGTCTGCGGCGGAGGGAGAGGGGGGCATTGACAGCTTCTTGGGGACACCATTATAGGACCTGGGTGAGATTGGTTTGTCCTTGGGACCAGAGGAGGTCAGGGTGAGGCAGCAGGGAAAGGTCTAGGAAAAGCTTTGCTTTGGAGGAGTGTTAAGGGGGAAATGGGGCCCACTCACTGGGAGCTCAGCGGGACTGAACCGCCCAAAACAAGAAGCACCGAGGCTCCTTCCCTTCCTCACCAGCCTAGTTCTCCCGCCTGATGGACCTCTTCCCAGAGGTCAGGACCCTCCCCCCTTGCCCCATCCCACTGTAGGGAAGAAAGGCTCAGGGGTAGTTGACAAATGGTTACTAAGCGCTGGGGGGCGTGGTGGGTGCAAGGGTCCCCCGATCTCACAGACACATGCACAACCATCACACAAAACAGAAGGTGGTCAGCGCTGAAATTCAGAACACACTCCGCATTCCGGGCTGCACAGGGACAAGAGGGGGTGACAACAGCATAGGAGGCCCTGAAGTCAGCACCTTCCAGTACCTTCTTCCTGCCCCGCCTCCCCACCCTTGGCTCAGGAGTTAGCTGCGGGGTTCCTCTGAGCACATCTGTCCCAGCCCCATTCAACCTCTGCCCCGTGCCCGTGTTGCTGCACCCCTGACCGCTCCGCCACTGCCTCCCCACCCCTCCATGTGCTCTCTCTGTGATCCCTGTTCCACCTCCACCCGGCCCGCCGTCCTCCCCAGCTCCAGTCCTGGCAGCAGCTTCTGTTTACCCCTGCAGTCTTCACCCCCAGTCCACTTCTGGTCCCAAAGTTCCAGGCTCCAAGGATGAGGGAGAGCAGCAAAATCCCAAGCATCGGGGGTAGGACCTCCGGCCCCACTTCTGCCGTGCTCAACCCAAGAGAACAGACAGACAGGCACAAAGAGTCCAAGGGGAGGAGTAGGGAAGAGGGAAGTGCAGGGTCACAGAGAGAGGGTCTAGAGGGAGGCTCCGGGAGGGGACCTGAGCCAGAGGGCAAGGGACACACCCACCCCTCCCCTGCCCACAGTTCTCCCTTTACCTAGGAAGACCCTGTGAGGGGATCCACGCCGGCAGGATGGGGGCAGCGTTTACAGCCCCAGTCTCCTCTAGATGCTCAGAGCTCATCCGTCTGCAAAGTTAGTGACCAGCTCTCTAGAGCTCTCGGGGGCAGCTTTGTGGCATGGCTGCACGGGCTCCAGGGCAGATGAGAGGGGTACACATGGTGAGGATGGAGGGCCCAGGTGGAGAGGGTAGGCTTGGCCAGGTGCTGAGGCCAGTGGCACACACGCACACATATATACACACACACTCACAGACACATACACACCTGAGCGGCCCAGCCCTATGTATATATATGGAGATACACACACACCCCCAGCCCTCCATTGGCTGGCCCAGGCCCCCCCCTCATCAATATTAAACAGTCAGGCCAGGCAGCCATTGGCAGAGGGAACTGGGAACACCCCCCCACCCCACCTCCCGGGAGCTGGGGGTGGGGAATGGCCCTGGGGGGGGCAGGGAGTAGGGGAGCAGGGACATCTGTTCCCCATGCATATTTCATAAGCAAGAAATGGAGAGCCGGGGGAAGGGGTGGGGCTGGGGCCAGAGCCAGGGCAGGATCACAGATGAACCCCCTCAGTCTTCCACACCAGAGGCGGTGGGGACAGGGGCCCCCAGCATGCCAGGTTTAAGCGCCATGGTCCTATTCCCAGTCCCAGTGTGACTTTGACGGCCCTTCCCCTGTGTCCCTTCTCCTGGGAAGAAGGCTCTCCAAGGTATGCAAGTGGACAGCGCTAAAACATGGGAAAGGACCCCAGAGCCCTTGCCGTCACCAAGCTCTCATCTTTCACAAAGCTGGTGCCCGGTGGACCCCCTGGAGGCTGCCTGTGGCTCCTGTTCAGGAGCCTGCCCTCATCACCCTGGGACTCAGTCACCCCATACCCTCTATCCAAGCCCTCGTCCTCCCACCTTCCTTGGCACCAGGGGCAGCAGGGTCAGATTCCTGACATGGAGCTGACCCACTGGGAATTAGGGGCCCTGGGGAGGAAAGGAAGGGCTAAAGGCAGAGTGAGGACTCGGGAGATGGCTGGGCAGGGCGGCCTGGACAGCTGGGAGTGTGCCGGGGCAGCAAATGAGCAGTAAAAAAACCAGATACAGAGCTATATGCAAACGGGCATTGGTGAAGTTCACAGGAGTAGCTCAGCTTCCTCCAGCCTATGCGTGTGTGTGTGTGCGCGTGCACGTGCATGCGTGTCTGAGTGCATGTGTGTGCATGTGTGTTGCAGGGCGGCAGGGGCTGGGGTCAAGGGAAGCACAGAGAGGCAGAGGGCTGCGTTCCTGTGTCCTCTCCTCCATTCAGCTGTTGGATATCTTCATGGAGCCTTTGTGAGTGTCCAGAACGAACGATGGCCCCGAACACTGCGGAGAGAGTGTGCTACGGTGGAAAGAGTGTGCTATGGTGAAGAAAGCCCTGGCGGGCTGTGTGACCTTGGACAAGTAACTTAACCTCTTAAGCCTCAAATGTCCTTTTCTGTAAAATGGGGTTAATTATAGCTGCTTCCTACGTTGCCATGGAGACCGAGTTATTGCATAAAGGTCTGGTTATCCCCAGACCTCAGTAGGAGCACACCCCACCTGCTAGTTGTCGAGTCATTTGCCATTTCCCTGCTGCCCATCAACCTTTCCTGGGCTTTCTCCAGGGTGAGGCATTCCCTAAGGGGAGTCCTCTAATCCCTCCCCAAGCTCCCCTGCACCTCCTCACCCCCAGGTCTGGGAGGTGCCAACTCCCACCTGGGCAGGCCCAGACAGGTGCCCCGGCGCCAGCAGATGGGCTGAGCTGGAGGGGAAAGGAGGCTTGAGGAGGGGGGCTGGGGGGCAGGGGATCAGGTGGCATCTCAGTTCTTGCATCATCATTGCCATGGTGCTGATTAAAAACCAATCTCTACCTAATGAGCCCCCAGCAGCCACAATTCTGCCTCCCCCACCCTCCTGCCCTCCACCCTGGCCAAGAAATTGGGAGACAGAGAGACCCAGGAGAGAGTGCCATGGGGTGGGCTGGAGAGGAGGGGGAGACAGGGGGAGAGGAGGGGACTGGGAGCACGCTGTCGCTGTCGGTGGGTAACAGACATAGGGCAGGCATAGGGAGAGGGACATGCAGGGCAGACCAAGAGATGAGAGACACAAGAGAGGAACTGCTAGGACAGGAAAGCTCTGTGGAGACTCAGAGATGCCAGCTGGGGGCACGGGGGGGTGGGGGGGGGCGGTGGAGGAGGGGGCAGTGGGGAGACACAGGAATTCTGGGATGATCCTGCCTGGTACTCAAGAGCCCTGGGGGAGCCCAAGACAGGGTGGGGACACAGACATGGAGGGGGCAGAGAGCCGGGGACGGGGAGACAAGATTAACAGAACTCTAGGTCTGAGGGACTGTGATCGAGTCCAGGAGGCCCCATCCCACAGGGGGAGACGTTAAGGGAAACAGAAGCAAAACCTAGAGGGACCCCAGGAGCAAAGCGCCCCTTGCTGGGGATGGGGGTGGGGAAGGTAGGGAGGAACAGGGTCCCAGTGCTCAGCTTCTCTCCTTGTAGGCTGTTTGGCTCTGAGAATTTAGTTCTATGATGCCACCCTTGGTGTACCCAGCCCAAGCTGCCCCCACACAATTGGGGTTTGATGGTGAGGGGGTTGCCCTAGGACCTCCTTCTGCGACCCCGGGACCCCGCACTCTGGGGCCCCCCAGCTCCAGCTTCTCTGAGGGATTCCATTTTTGTTCCTTAGGGCAGTAGCCAAGAGGAACACAAGCCTGTGAAACAGGGGACCCGAAAGCACCGGAAAGAATGAGTAATGCTCCCGAATTGGGAGCCAGTGGACCTTCACGGGGTCGTTAATCCCGACTTAGGCTGTTTTGTCCTCTGTGAAATAGGGATCAATCAAGCTGCCTTCCTCACAGGGCGCTTGTCACACACTGTGGGGGAGTCCTAGGCCAAGCACTCACCCCGACCCGGACATCTGTGCAGGGAGATTTGAATCACCTTCATGCATGCGTGTATCTGAGGCATCATGGGTGAGGGAGGGGAGGCTCTGGGGTCAGCCCAGGCTGCTGGCAGCCCTGGCCCGAGGGGGCAGGGGACCCCCTCCTATGGTCCCCCAAGCCCTGTGAGGGTCTCTGCTGCAAGGAGGGCGGGAAGAGCAGGAAGGGGCCTGAGCTGGTTAGAGTGGCTTGTTGTCATCACTTTGTGTGCCGTTGTGTCCAGTTTTCCAGACTGTCACCATCTTTTCGTGTCTACACAGCCTTCAAAGTGGATTGCTGGGGTGGGAGGCTGCAGTGTGGGGAGGACCCGGTCCGGAGCCTAGTCCTTGAGGGTGGGGGGAGGGCCCGGAGGGGCTGGGAAGCAGTGGGTTTGGCAGGAGCAGGGGGTGACATATGTGGGGAGCCCTGGGGACCCAACCAGGCGAGCGCCTGGCAGGAAGAGCAGACGGCGTTAACCCTAGCTGTGCCATGCTGCCTGACCCTTTCCAGGGAGTGGCCCCGGCTGGGCTGTTCTGGGGAAAAACTGGTCCGCATCCTGGGTCATGAGAGCGAGGCAGGCTAGAGCAGCCTGGGCAGCAGCCTCGGTGTGGCTGGGAAGCCTCGGCCCTGCCTCCACCTCCTTGTCTGCTCCCATGCTGGCTCTGTCCGTCTGTCTGTCTTTCTCTTCTCGTCTCCCCTCCGGGTGCCTCTAGAAGGTGACAGCGGGTCTCCACTCTGGTGAACCACGCAATCTGTCACTCCCTCCGCTGCCAGCCGGGCTGGAAGCCCCCCTTTCCAGTGGCCGGCCAGGGCCCTCTCCCACCCTGGCCCCCAGGCCTCTCTGCCTTTGTTTCCCGGGGCGGCCTGCCTTTCTTCTTTCCTCTCTGCTCACCTCTCCGCAGCCCCAGCCCAGCTCCAATCTCATTAAGGCCTCCAACCACTGCCCCTCCAGCCCTCCCTCCTCCCTCCCCCACCCATCTGGCTTCCCTGCAGCTCTGCTCTTTGTGTCCACCCATCTGTCACCAGCAGCTCCGGGGCCCACTCCCCTCCCAGCCACGCCCGCCGCCCCCCCCTCACCTCCCGGGCTCCTGGCTCCCGCAGTTCCCTTTCCCCCTTTGGCCCCAGGCTTCCCTACTTCCTGTTTCCCCACACTAGTTTATTCTTTCAGGATGCCCGCTTTCCTCTCCTCTCCCTGCCCTTTCTCCAAGTCCTCTCTGGAGGTGTGGGCGGAAGGGGACCCCAGGGTCCAGGCCCCAGCCGCCACCCCGCCCCCACGGCCAGCCCACTGGAGCCTAAGCCTTGAGGCTTGCTTGGGGTTGCGTCATCTCTAGGCCTCCTGAGGTGGCCCCTGCGCTCTGCCCATGTTTTCCCTACTCCAACGACTCAGGGACAACTCGGGGACTGAGGACTAAGGCGCAGAGCTCTGCTTACCTGTCTCCACTGCAGGACGGTGGGGGCCCCTGTACCTTCTGTGTGTGGATTCAGGAAGGAACACAAATCAGACCCTAGGCATTTGAACCCCGACCTGGAAAGGGCTCTCTCCTTCCCAAGCTCAGCCAGAACTTCAGGGAGGATGGAGGGGCGGGGACCTGAGTCTCCGAGTCACTTTGCGATGGTCTTTGTGTTGCCACCCCACCACCCACCCCCAGACTCCTAGGGTCCTGGGGTTACAGCGCAATAAGTGCCTCTTAGGCCTTCCTCTCTGGGAGGAAAACTTCCTAACGGCCTTAGAAAGCTCAAGAATTGATCAACAATCTGCACTTTTTTAAAGATTTTACTTATTGATTTATTTGAGACAGAGAAAGAGAGAGAGAGCATGTGGAGGGAGAGGGACAAGCAGACTTCAGGCTGAGCTTGGAGCCAGACCGACAGGGAGTTTGATCTCAGGACCCTGAGATCATAACCCAAGCCAAAGCCAAGAGCCTGCTGCTTAACCACGGAACCAACTGAGTCATCCCGGGGCCCCCAGAATTGACCAACCTTTCATCCCTGCTGCCCTGAGGAGTTGAATGTGGAAGTGAGGCCACATGGAGGCGGCTGTGAGAGCCAGCAGGGACCCGGGACAGCTGCCCCTCATCTGACTCCGCACGGTGCAGGCAACACGGGCCCCTTCCAGAAGCACACAGACCATTCATAGCACACCGGGGGCCCCGCCCAACGCCAGCCTTCCGTCGTCTGAGCTCAGGCAGAACCTATTCCCAGCACTGATTTTCACAGAGTGTGCGCTGCTCTGCCTGGTTATTTATCCTGTGTCCTGCCCCTTTCTGCCATCCAAGCTCTGGACCCTAAGTCTCTAAGGGGAGCTGCCGTATCTCACCATAGCTTTTTCCAAGGCCAGGACAGAGGACCTTGTCACACACGTGCTCAGTAAATGTTGATTACTGCCCGTACAGATACCAAGACTTGTTCTGGTCTCAGCTGGGTTCTAACTCACCATGACCTTGGGCAAGCCACGCACTCTGGGTGATTGTTTCCCCCATTTGTTGAATGAGTTAGATCATACGTACAATTCTTAAGTTCTGCTTATAGGGTTCCATGAAGAAACAGAGTCCTACTGAATAAGGTGGGGTCTTGGTCCAAAACACCAGACTCTCGATGAAAATATCTGCCAGCACGTGCCTTTGGGAAGGTTGAGAGAAGCACGGGAAGAAACACCAGCCGTCGGGAGAGCCCTTAGTGCTGAGATACGAGGGGGCTGCAGCAGGTAGAGACGGGCTGGGTCCTGGGACAGAGTGGTCAGCTCTTCAAGCCCCTCATGGGTAGAAGTAGGGAGGGGAGGTGACACATCCCCAGGGGGCACAGAGGTGAGCAAGGCCCGAAGCAAATATGGGGGAGGCAGGCTGAGGCATTGAAGTCTATGACCCTAACTGGCTGCCAGCCGTGACGTGTGACCGTGGCCATGAGGTCTCCAGCGCACAGCGGGTGTGTGGGGAGGAGCCAGACCAGGGTCTCAGCGAAGGGGCCCCTGAAGGGGTCAGCTGGAGGTCTGTGCCCCTCCTATGGAGCTTGGTCTCCCCAGGAGCCACAGGGAGAGCCCGGTTTGTTGCTTTTGTATTTGGGGGTGGGGGGATTGCGAGGTCGGGGTGGCATGGGGGGTGGAAGACAAGTTGATGTGGAGTGTTCCCTGGGCCGAGGAGACTGGGCCCCTTGTCTTGTACCGGTGCCCACGCTGTGCAGCCCCCTCGCTGGTACCCAGCCGCTTCCCTGCGTCCTGAAGCTGCCAGCGGGCTGTGGGAGCTTACTGCCCTGTCCGCTGGGAGACCCTGTTGGCCGAGGGAGGCGTGGAGTCGGCCCAGCAATGGTGGCAGCTGCTCCTGCTGCCCGCCAGCACAATGTGCGGGCCAGGAGGGGTGTGGGGGTGGGGTGGAGCGGGGCTCATTTCTATCTCCTACAACCCCAAACATGTCCGCTGAGGGGAGCCTCAAGGAAAATCAGCTCCTCAGCGGGATATAGGAAGGTGAACAGCCCAGCCCCAGGGACTGGAGCAGGTCCTTCCCAGATCAGCGGTCTTGGGGCCTCAGGGGCCTCAGGGCCGCAGTGAGGGGACAAGGCTGGCCTCAGGCACGGCTCCGGAGGTGTCTTCCCCTCCGCAGACTCGCTGCTGGCCCCCACCCCCCCCGCCCCAGCATTTAGCTGTGCGGCCATACTCTGCAATTTTGCTCCCAGAAAGACCCACGGAATTCGAGTATTTGCCCAGAGCCAAGGTTTTCTTTCCAGGAGAGTCTGAAGCCCCTCCTGTTTCGGTCTACAAAGTGCCCACGGGCAACAGGAGGCCCAATCCCTCAGGATTCCAGCCCAGGCCCCGTGTGACCTGCCCCGGCCTTGTCTCCTTCTCAGCTGCGCCCTGGACAACTTGCCCTTCCCGAACGCGACCCGAGCCTCCCCGGCTCTGTGCTTCCTCGGCTGAACTCCGGACCAAAACTCAGAAGCCTCCCCACTCTGGGCTGCCTTTCCAGATGCCACCCCAGGGCCCTGAAGCCTGCCGCGTGCTGTCCGAGCGCTCCAGATGCGCCGCACACCATCACACAGGTCACCCATCTCTCCGCGAGGGCTGGTCCCCTTCACTCCCGCACCCGAGCTGGCATCTTGCAGTGAACAAAGACGCTCCTGGCCAATACGACGTGGGAAACGAGGCTAACGTGGTTCTTGCAAGAGGGAAGCCAGGGCTCCGAGGTGCCACGGGAGTCCTGCTGGGAGGACTTCCGCCGTTTCTGACAGAGCCTCACTCCTTGAGCCCCTGGAGACCCAGAGAGAGCACGTAAGGCAACAATTTCATGACTTCTGGTTGCGGTCACCGAACGCGAGGGCGCGGAAGGACGCGTACAGGTCACGTGGGGCAGTCTATTTTAATGAAACTTGCTATTTATATATTTACACCCACGCACACACCCACGCACACGCACACACACACATAAAGGAGAAGAGAAAACAAAAATAGATATTACAGCTTCATAAAATCACAATGAGCGCTGTGGCCAGAGGTGGGCCACCACCTAGCAGCCCACCCCCTGCTGGGCCATCTAAGGGTCTGGGGACAGGACAGCAGGAAGGAGACAGCAGGCGAGGCCCCCAGATGGCCTGGCCTGCTCCTTAGGGCTTCCTCGTAGTTTGTCCCTGGCATTCGGCCTTCCTGTCCTTCCCAGTGAGGAAACAGGAAATGGCTGGATACGGGGTGGGGTGGGAAGCAGAGGATGGTCCTGGGCAGGACGGAGGGGAGAAGAGGGACCCTGAAGGTGACTGAGGGGGCACAGCTAGGAGTCGAACAGGAGCAAGAAGCTTCTATTTGCCATTCCAGAATCTGGCAGGGGTGAGGACCAACCATGAAAGGGGAGATGGGCAGGGGGAGCTGGAGAGGACAGGTGACTTGCTTCTCCCTCCCTGTATCTTTTGGGCGGTTCCACTTCTTTACATTAATTCCAGTCTGAGCAGGTCCAGAGAGGTTCCAGTGACAAACTAGTGGTTTATGTCCCCATGGGACACATGATCTAGGACATGAACAGTAGAGCTGGCAGGGAAAGCCAGGTTCCTCTTCAGTAAGACACAGCTCCCGGCTCCCGGGGGGCGATGAAAAGGACGTCGGCCTTGGCGTTGATGCAGTAGGTGACGACGAGAGAGAAGACTAGGATGCCGAAGCCCACCATCAGGGTGATGAACTGCAGGCAGGGCAGGCAGGGAAGGGCAAAGGTGCTCTCAGAACTCAACCCAGTTTCCTCCGAGTTCTGGACCTGGCTCTGAGCGCCAAGTCCCGGGCAATCAGAGGCAACATCTTCCCAACTGGGAGACCGAGTCTCTCCATTTGGAAAGAGATGTAAAGGATCTCTGCTCTTCTTTCCCCCTTGCCTGAGTTAGATTTTAAGCATCCTGAAGTTAGGATCCATGACTTTTGACTCTGGTGGCAATGACATCACTGACTTCCTCATGACAGATGCTCAAGAAATGGGGGACCCTGTCCACATCCCAGGAGCAGCAGGTGGGGCACTGCTGGCTGGGAGTGGAGCTGCGGGGGTCCCAGGCAGAGCAGCACCTCCGTGGGTCTCCATGGGAGCCTAGCTCCAGCACGAGTATAGACCCAGACTCTCCGTGAAGACAGGCTTCCTAACAGGGCATGCCAGCTGACAAGGGACAGAGTCATAGGTGGTTTCTGTGGCACATCTGGGCCAAATGGGAGACGGGAGGGGGTGTGAGGGAAGAGGCAGCAGCCGCAAGGGGAGCTCCGCCCCGCCCCTCCCGGCTCACCTCCAGCTCTCTGCTGGCTATCAGAAAGATGCGGGCGCGGATGTCTTTCCAGCGGCTCTCCGTCCACGTGGAGTACTCGGTAGAGCCCCACTGCCTCAGCTCAAAGGCGGGGGACAGGGCCCTGGCTAGTCGCGCCGTGGAACGCACACAGTGGGGCAGCCGGTCTGTCTCATTGGAATTCAGAGGGCCCTGGACCCACGCGTACTCGTACAGCTGCACGGGAAGACAGACCACAGTGCGGGGCCGAGGCGATCCTCTCTCACACAGGGTCTGCTTTCACCCAGGCTACTGCCTCTCCAACACTCGAGTTTAAGGCGCTGCAGCCTCTCCATCCCAGCCCCTTGCGTTCAGCCGGGCCCAGCACATTCTCCAACTTCCCCAGAGAAAAGGGGCCCTCGGGGCACCTCCCACACCCACTACCACTCACATCCTTGTTTTCACTGGGGACTTTACTTGGATCCTGGCACTGCTCTCGGGTAAGGTCGACCACCTGGCCGGTCAGGTTTGCCAAGGCGTACTGCACCACGTAAGTAGTGTTGGTGGGGCTGGAGACGGCGATGTAGTGCTGAAGAGGCCCATCGCCTGAGCGGAGACCGAAGGGAAGGGAGGATTTGGAGGGTGGAAGGCGGGTGTGAGTGTGAGACAGAGGAGCCCGAGGTTGGCAGGGGCCCGAGAACAGAAGGTTAAGAGAACGGATCCGATATGTATCAGGAGAAGGAAAGGAAAACAGAGGGGAAAAAAGGACAGGACAGAAAAGGAAAAAATAAAAAAAAAAGGATTAAACCAAGACGGTCTCTCTATCCCTTGCCTTGGCCAAGGGTGCCATTCCCACAGCAGGTGCTTACCCAAGTAGGACCTTAGGTCCTGCCTGAGGACAGACTGGAACCAGGAATTGTTGGCTCTGACCAGGAACCCATAGAGCAGGCGGGTGACCTAGGATTGGGGCAGCGAGAAGCAACAACCTCAAGACCCAGAGCCCAGGGAGCGTTCTCCAGGGAAACCCTGTTGTGGGCCAGGGGCTGGGGAGGCAGGGGCCGGCTCACGGGGACACAGGTGAGCCCCACCCAGGTACACTCCTAGGTTTGGGAGAAGAGACAAGTGACAGAGAGGATGGGGCAGGCTGCTGCAGGAACAGGGCTGGCGAGGAGGCAGGGTCCGCCTGTCCCTACCGTGTGGGCATCGGCCTGGATGGCATCGGTGAAGTTGGTCCCTCCTGCGAGCTGGTACAGCGCACGTGCCAGCACTGTGGCCACATCTGCCAGAGCCTGTGGCAGGCGAGGAAGGGGGGGCTGAATGGCCCACGTCTTCTAACCTCTAAGCAGCTTCACTGTGCTCCCGGCCCAGGTGAGTGCTACCTTGGCAGTGTCTGTCACGAAGTTCAGGTCCTCCTCGGGGCTCTGCCACTCGGGGTAGCTGACGTTGATGTTCTCCGCAGTGTCGTAAATGCTCTGGTAATAGCTGCCGGGAGAGGCACCGTGAGCCTCGGCCACGTGAGGCCAGCGCCCTGCCCTGGCCCCCCTCACAGGCCCCTCCTGCAGGAGCCTCTCTCTTTTCATCCTCCGAGGAAAGGAAGAGAGCACGAGGGTTCCACATCGAAGACGGCGTGGGGACCGGGAGATGGGAGAGGAGCGATTAAATACAAGGACCCTCCTAACGAACACGCCAGAAAAGGCAAATGAGATCAGGAATCTAGGAGTCTCCCTTCCTTCCTGGGAAGCTTCAAACGGAAGAGACGCTCTCCCCTCTGCTTGGGCTGCAAACATGCAGGACGGCTGAGAGGACTTTGTGGGAGCACGCCCGCCATCACTAGAGCTTTCCTGCGGCGGGTCCAACAAATGTCAGCATTGAGGGTGGGCTGGGGCAGAGGGAGATGAGCTGGTCTGCTCCTAGATACGCCACACTTTACCAGGTCCCCGGGGAGCCCAGCAGAGGCACGTCTGAGAAGCCCAGCGGGGCACTCCCAGCCTTCAGCCCCGACATATGCTGGCTCCCACAGGAGCAAGGCCGAACGTGTGCAAATGACCATTCTTGACCCCAAGGTGCTGCGGGGGTCAGACATGGAGGAGAGTGCTGACCTGAGCTCTGGAAGTGTCCCTGCCCCAAATAAATGAGAAAGTCTTTCCTGGCTGGGGTCAGAGAACGGAAACTTAAGTGTTTTTACTCAGAAACCCGTTTGGTCTCATGGCAGAGGGAAGGGGAGCTGGGGGCCTAGCAATCCAGCCCCAGTGAGAAGTCCCCCGTTAGCCCAGGGCTGCAGTTAGGGGCAGTCTGGGGTGCCCAGGACCAGGAGAGAGGTGACCGACAGGGCCTCACCCCTTCTCTCTGGAGTCCCTTCATCTGTAGGGGACACTTTTACCCCAACGGCAGGCACACGTGACACTTCAGAGCACAAGTACTGTCTGCATGCCCAGCACCCTGGGCCAGCCCCCCACTGGCCAGCTCCTGCGGGAGGTGCTGCCCTCTGCTGGCAGCCCTGGGGACCCAGGCTTCGGGAGAGCGGGGTGAGGCTGGCTGAGCAAGGATGCTCTGTGCCAGGGAAGGCTGAGTGGGGCCTGTTCTCGAAGATGCCATCAAGTCAGATGAGGCGCCTGGCTTGGAGGTGAGCAGGCTACTGAGAAGACGACATGAATCGACCTGAGATCTGGAGAGGATACTGTGGGGGCAGGGGAGGGTGGGGCTCTTTCTTGACACAGAGACATCCCCCCGCCACAGACCCCAGACTGCAGCGTAGATTCTCTCCCAGAACGAGGATGCGGCCTCGGTGACTCTTACTGGTTATGGAAGACGGTGGAGTGGTCCGCGAGGACAACGCCGGAGATGTTCCGAGCCCGCAGGAAGCGCTGCAGGGAAGATGGCGGGAGGGGCTGGGACTGGTTCAGCTTCCGGAGGGCCACAGCGGGGACGCCAGCTCCGCTCCTCTCCAGCGTGCTCAGGAGGGCCTCCACCTGCAGGAGTGGGTTAGCTCGGGGTGTCCAGAGGTCTCTTCCAGGCCCACAGGGCCGTCTCCCTCAAGTCCTCAGCTTGGGAGGTGCCCCCAGGTCTCCTGCACCCCAATTCCTCAAGCCCTTGGGAACTAAGGCTGAGTGTCCGGCAGTTCACATTGTCTTAGTCTCACCAGATGCTTAGCTTCCTACTTGTGCAGAATTAGAGGAGCAAATCACTCCCACAAAACCGCGCGGGATGCCACACAGGAGCCCAGAGCCGGGGGCGGGGCGCACGGACACCGGAAGGGCAGGAAGACCCCCTCATGAGAAAAACAGGCCTAAAGCTGGACCCTGAGATGGAGGAGGGTCTTGAGCAAGCGGTGAGGAATGTTGAAGACAAGCTGGGTTGAGAGTCTGAAGCAGCCAGGCATCGGGCAGGGCAGCCTGGACAAGCGGGGCGGTGAGGCAGCAGAGAGAAAGGAGCTAGCCGCTCCCCTGTCCTCTGCTAGGCACGGAGTCAGAGAACTGCCTGTCCCAGGAAACCAGACACTCGAGCTGCGCTCACAGCTCTTCCTGGGGAGCTGGAACAGCCATGCTGCCCATCCTTTAGCTGGTACCTAACCCGAGGTCCTGTCTCACAGGCCCTGAGGGCTGGTGCGGGGGATACGGCCCGGGTGAGGGGTGCCCATATGGTAAGCTGTCAAAACAGAAGTGAGGAGGAAAGATGCTCAGTTTACCTGATTCTGTATGGAGCCATTTTTCTGAGACATGGGGTCTGTGTGCATCCAAAGCTCTAGTGAATTTCTTAAGGCCACCTGGGGAAGGATGAAGACGCAACACATGTCACTGGTGTCCACTGTGGCCCGTACCCGGGAGAAAGGCGTAAGGTCAGAGAAAAGTCAAGGGGAGAGGTGGTGGCACCAGCAGTGGGGACAACAGGACACAGAGGAGGCAGCGTGAAGGAGGAGGGAAGGGGGTGAGGACACACGCTGCACACCTGTCCCAGCTCCACGAATGATTCAATGTTTTCTAACTGCACAGGAAACTTGCCCTTCTCCATGTCGTAGACCATTCTTGAGCTGCCAATGTAGTCAAAAGTTTCCTGAGGGTGGAGATGGGTGGGAAACGGAACAGAGATTCCCAAGAGTCAGGGCAGGCTCTGTCCTGGGAGGCCAGATCACCAAGGCTCAAGGCACGAAGGCTACTGTCCCATGTCATCACAATTGCCGACCAGCTCACGCAGTCACGTGACTCCACCCTCCTCCCTACCCTGCCTCCCAGCTGTGACCATCCCTCACACGTGTGTATCACAGGACTTCTCGAGCCCAGAAACAGGAGAGCAGCCTCGGCAAAGGCCCGAGGCGAACATCAGCTGTTATGTGCCTGCTCCTTGCCTCTCCCTCCCCTCTGCCCACTCAGCCACGGCTGCTGTTCCCTGATTCCAGGGCCAGGCTGTGGTGGCAGTGGGGAGAGCCAGGGGCCTCAGGGCCTTAGGGTGGGAGTGGCAGTAAAAGGGTTGAGAGAATAAAAGTAAAAGGTGGGGAAGCAAGGGGATTGGCAGCACAGCGATTTCAGGTCAGGGTGCAAAAGCTTCTGAAAATGTGGGGCTCCAAGGGGAGACACATGGGGTCACATCCAGACGCTCTCTGCCAAATAACCACCTACATCAAGTGCCCAGATCATCAAGTGCCCAGATTGTTCCCAGACAATAGCCACGCCCACACTGACCCTGCCTGCCGCCCCTCCCCCCATTCCACTGTAGCCAGAGTGCTTCCTTACCCCTTGGAAGAAGACGAACATGACATTGCGGGGAAGGGTGGCCACATCAGGGGCCTTCTGCAAAGCTTCAGCAGCAGCTAGCTGAGTGACGAAGGAGGCCACGGCACTTTCAGCCCCTGGGGCCACATTCCAGAAAAAGGAACGACTGTCCAGCTGGGCACAGCAGAAAAGGCAGGGGAGGCAGGCTTTGAAAATGGCCATTAGGACAAGGCCCCAGGCCCCCAAACCTATTCTAGCCAAGAGAATGTTCATATCCTGGGATAATGGCTAAGCTGGGGAGGCCCAGAGCCCAGATCCCTCTCCACGGAGGCTCCCCACCATAGCAAGCCGGAAACCTGATACGCCCACACGAGGCCTGCCAGCCCGTCCTGGACCAGTGCCGTCCACCCTGATCAGGGGCCAACACTCACCCGGGTCGCAGCAACCACAACCTTGTCGTCGGGCTCTAACATCCCAGACATATTTATAGGCTTAAGCAGGCTCCATACGTTGTAGTCGGACAGGGGGTCACAGACAATTTCTGAGCAGGATACGGGAGAGAGCAACAGGCATTAGGGAGGCCGCAGCCCCAGACATGGCATGGAAGACTCCTCTGCCCACTGCCCCGTGGGCCTGTGAATCCTTTCCTGTCTCTGGTGCTCAAGGTTGGTTTCTCTGCTCTGCCCACTTCAGGGACCAGTGGCCTCAGCTGTTCGGAATCATTTCTGCATCTCCCACTGCACGCTCCCTGCCTGTAGTTGTCCCTCCCACGCTCCCTGGCCCCCCAGTGTCCCCGGCGGGCCTTGGACCTGGCCTACCTGGGTTGATGCTGAAGGTGCTCTGGATGGAGCTGCGTCGCATACAGGTGACCGTGCTGAGGACTGCGTGCATGTGGGAGAAGAGCTGCATGGCACACAGCGGGAAGGCAGGCGCTGAGCCGTTCGGACTCAGGTTGTGATCGCGATAGCACTAGGGAGGGAGACGGACCCCACAGAGGCAGCTCACATGGAGTCCTGCCCAGACATCGCAGAAAGAGGGCCCAGCCCTGTCAGGAAGCCACTCTCACATCTGTCCCTGAGCTAGTTATCCTGGTACAAACCCAGGGTGTATAAGGTCCAAGAGAAAACCTCACCAAAGAGCCACAGGCTCAATGCCTTAGTTGGGGTGGATGACACAGCCCTATCCCAAATGGCCTGGCTCAAGTTCTTAAAGGGATCTGATGTACAGAGCAGTGAACCAAGGATCAAAAATCAAATTCAAGACCACTTAGACATCACTGTGAAACTATGGAACAAATCTCCTAATTGCCCTGCGTGTCAGCACAAAGAAGCTAGGCCAGAATTAGCAACTGGCAGGAACTGAAAAAGAATGTCAGAGGTCTCTGACTCTCTCAATGCCTAGGCTGACGCTCTTTCTACCATGTTCGTGGCTCCTATCCAGGGCTCCACATCTTACTTCACAGCAAATACTGTTTCTATTTTCTTCCAGCCTGAACCGTCAACACTGTAAGAGCAGGCAGGATAGAAATGGGAAGGGAAATGTGAGAAAAATAGAGGTGTTGGCTCTTCTTGGAGCAACTGTCTTTCAGCGGGCGTGCTGGGAGATGAGGTCCCTCCAAACAGGCGAAGCACCTACAAAACTCTTTGGAACTAGAATTGCTAGGAGCTGGCAGTCATTACCTGCTTGATGACCTTGGTTTCATTCTCATCTTCAAGAAGGAAGATGGGGAAACTGAAGTCTTCATAAGCCAAGCCATCTCCCAGGGGGTTCCACTGGATTTCTCTGCAGTGAGCAAATTCCGGCCCATAGGAGTTGGAGTAAATGCCTGAGGGGGTGGATGGGGGACAGACTGTTGGGACTCCAAGCGCTCAGGAACCCAGCGAGGGAGGAGGGCTAGGGTATCACTGGGTTGGGACCAAGAGTTCTAAAGGAAAGGGTGGCTCAGAGAAGCAAGCGTCAACCTGTCACCACCTAGAGTAAAACAGACAGTGGGACCAGGGAGCCCGAGGCTAGCTGATGAGGGATCCGAGCGTGTGACAGAAAGGGACGATGAGAGAGAAGTGGAAGAAGGGGAAGCAGCAGATGGAAGGCATGACTGACGCTAAGAAACACCATCTTCTGTTTGGGAGTCAGCTGCTCCCCCTACACACAAACAGATGCACACACAGACGTCCAGACAGATGCGTACTCCCAACCCCTCCAAAGACATGACGCTGAAGCAGCAGTGAGCTCTGGGTGACGGGAGGTCCCCTGATCCTTTGGGGCTCTTACCAAACCCATCATTGGGACACTGCACACTAGGAGAGAAGCCGGATGTGGGGCTGGGCTTGGCCAAGGACACGGCCAGACCAGCGATGCGGCTGGTTCTCCCCTTCAGTTTCTCCATCAGATTCCTGAAACAGGGAGGGAAGGCCAGGAAGGAAGGTGGGAAAGTTATTGGTGTCCCAATATCTGCCCAAGGATGGAAACAAACGGGGAACTAATGGAACCCAACCCACTGACTCCTTGTAACCCTGTAACTAATGTAACGTTGTCAACTATACACTTAAAAAAATTAGAACAAACAAAAACCACCACAACTGTTGACTCCTTTCTTGCTTCTCCATCTCTAACTCCTCAGTGAGGCGGATTACCCAACCGGAGCTCAGGGCTTGATCTCACCTACCCTGTCTCTGAGGGACCCTAGGGACCCCTCCTTCCTCCCTGGGGTCTTTACTCCCTGGAGCTCTATTTATGAGGTCACCAACATGATTCCACTGATGGTGGATGTTTCTTCTGAGACTCACTCCTACCACCCTGCCCCCTTCCCTGATCAGAACAGGGCAGCCAAGGGAAGTTTCTATTCACAGATGTGAGGATGGTCCCCCAAATCGTCCTGTCTCTGCTGTGTCTTCCCAGCAGGCACACACAGCCCTCACCTGGTGAAGAGTGCACCGTCCAGCAGAACCACATAAGGGGGGTTGGGGCCGTCGGTCAACACCCACTGCAGGTCCTCTTCCTTCTCTACCACGTGGATGACCCCTGTGTCCCCACTGACGGAAGCTGCCAGGACAGAATGGGTCACAGTAAAGCTCCCACAGTTGACAATTCTTTGCCTGATTCTGCAGATCATTTATCTCCCAAACATGGCACAGGATGTTGGGTGGATGCCGCCGTCTCCAGACCCAGACTTGAACCGAAGGCTGAGTCACCCAGCTCCATCTGAGGGCCACCAGCTGGTGGGCCTGACCGGGGGACAAGAGAGCCCAAAAAATCTACACACTAGAGGCTTTATTCACTAAATCTCAGGAAGGTTATATGATCATTTTCTTGCACGCATCCCTCAGTTGTATGTATGTAGGCATACATACAAATTTCTAGAAGAGCAGACACCAAAGTTCTCAAACCTGTATTTTCTCCAGGAAATGGCAGGTTCTAGATCCTTAGCTCAGAGTTCTAGCACTGAATCTTCTTTTGTGAGAACACATGTGTAGACTCCCTTGGCTTCAGGAGAATTCCTGGGTATCCACTCCTCTGCCCTATTTGGGAATGACTTTACTTGCTTTCAGCCAGTTTTGGGTAAGATTAATAAAGAAACTTGGGGTCTCTAGAAGACACCTTCTTCTAGATGGGAAGATGGGCCTTGCTGGATTAATGATGGGCCTTGCTGGATTAATGATGGGCCTTGCTGGATTAATGATGAGCTGATACTGACCCCCCTCATTTCTGGGGACCTAGGGTTTCCAAAGACCCTAGGCCTGTCACTCCCAGCTAGGAGCAAACTCATCCATTACCCCAGGGTGCCTACAAATATCACCCATTTCCGTATATGCCAGGATGCCACCCAACATTTTCTATGTGTGTCATGAATGACAAAGACTGGGAAGCACCATCCAAGTAGAGGATGGAGGGTTCATAGTTCCAAATGCCCATCAAGTCCCTAGCGATCCATGAAGAGACATCCCATGGTCTCCCCACAAGTCTTCTCCCCACAGAAAATTGGATGTGTTTTTCGGATATTGTCTCAGAGCCGTAGTTCTCGACCCTTGCTGTGTATCACTCTCGAGTTTTAAAAAATACAGATACTTGGGCCTTAGATCTACTAAATCTCTACAGGCGAGGCCCCCAAATGTTCACTTTCCAAACCTGCCGCAGTCATTATTATTATTGTTTTAAGATTCACTTATTTAAGAGAGACAGAAAGAGCATGCAGGAGTGGGAGGGGCAGAGGGAGAGGGAGAGAGGCCCTCAAGCAGACTCTGTGCTGGGCTCAGACCCTGACATGGGGCTTGATTTCATGACCCTGAGCTCATAGCCTGAGCGGAAATCAAGAATCAGACGCTTAACCAACTGTGCCATCTAGGCGCCCCTCATATGGTTCTTTATTACATACAGCCAGTCATGAGAATTAAGGTTCGGGTCAAGGCAGTGAAATATCTCTGACTTGTGCAAAACCTTAAGCATATCCTGACTGTCAGCCAAGAAGAAGGTTTCTTCTGTGGGATTTGGTAAAATCTAGACATGGAAGCAAGTCCCCAATCTTCAGCTACATCCTACACAGAGTAAGTTCATGGTGACAGTGAAAACAATAAACTTTAAAGTAGTATCAGAATCTGGAAAATAACTTTAATAAAGATCTAGCTACCAATGGCGGTTCTCGGTCTAATGAAAGGCAAGAGTCCTTGCCACATAAAACATGCAGAAAGGAAGAGCTGCTCTGGGGAACAGAGCATGTTTCACTGCAGCCCCAAGGAGCACAGGGGAAGCCGAGCCAGGATACTGGACTGAAACACCCGCATTCTAACCTGGGCTCCAGCTGGTGGCTATGTCACCTGGAGTAGCTCACTTTCTCTGGGCCTTCACCCTTATTCATCTCATACTGTGGCGACAGATTAAAAAAGGAAAGAAAGGAAGGAAAAGGAGGAAACCTACACAGAGCCCCCTTGGAGCACTTTAAAAGGGGCCGACAGGGCACCTGGCTGGCTCAGTCACTAGAGGGTGTGACTCTTGGTCTCTGAGTTGCAGGTTCGAGCCCCGTGTTAGGTGTAGAGATTGCATAAAAATAAAATCTTTAAACGAGTAACTAAAAGGGGCTAGTAGAAGGAGAGAATTATAATCAGGAAATCAAACCCACATCTTTTTCTCAAGTTTATCATGCTAGAATCCTAATTAAAGAGGGTGTAGCTTGCTCAGGATGAACAAATATGAAGTAATACTCAGAAATAAATTGAAAAGGAGTCAAGCTCTTCCCGAGGAGGAAGTGGCCAGAGCCCAAATCCTCCCCTGTCATTTCTCTGTCCTGGCACTTGGCTCATGTCTACAGGTTATTGCTTCCCATGGAGCTGCTCTAAGAACATGAAGCAGAATGACTCGTTCCCAAAGAGGCTGAGAGCACACCTCCAGGAGGATGGGGGCCCTAGCGCCCCCAGAGCCTCTTGGCACTAGAGTGGAGTCCCAGCAAGACCAGCAGTCTGATCTCAGCCCACACTGGACCCAGCTCTCTGCCACCCACAAACCCAGTTTAAGAACGAAGTCTGCAAATTTTACGTGGAACTGTTTGGAGCCAGTTAACCTACCCCCAGAACTTCCTGCACCAAGGACATGGCACAATTAACACAGAGCATAGCTCCAGGAAGGACGGGTAGAAAAGGAGTAACTGCCACCTTAAGCAAGCCCTTCCCCTCCCGGTGTGTGTGTCCTCCTGCCAGTCTGGAAGGTTTCCGGCCATGGCAGAGTACTCACTGCTGAGACCGCGCTGCTCACTCAGCCGTCATCGGTAAGAGTCTAGGAAAGGGAGTTTGACTTTCGGCTTTGTGCATGTGTAATCTAGCCATTTGGCAGGTGTAAACTGAAATTCAGACGTGACCAATTTGATGATGAAGAAACAAAGATCTGGAGCACCTGGGTGGCTCAGTCAGTTAAGCCTCTGCCTTTGCCTCAGGTCATGGTCTCAGGGTCCTGGGATTGAGTCCTGCATCCGGCTCCCTGTTCAGCAGGGAATCTGCCACCCCCCTCTCGCTCTGCCCTTCCCGAGACCCCGCTACCCCGCTCATGTATGCTTGCTCTCTCTCTCTCTCAAATAAATAAAACTTTAAAAAAACCCAAGATCTGACTCTATGTTTCCCGCTTACTGCCCAACTGCATTCTGACAGAACAACTATTCACAGGTGAACAAAATCTGAAGACAAGTGAAGCTGCAGAGCAACGGGGTCCGGCCTTCACGTCACTGCTTTCTCCCCTTGCAGTTTTATAACCGTATTGTCAGGGTGTGCTGTTTTAGGAACACATTTACAAAACATACAAAGACAAATCCGAATGCTTTACTAATTCCTCCTGCAACTGTTTGCTTTCTCATGTGCTTGCTTTCTCTACAAACAGTCCCCTGCCTTAACAGAGCCCGTTCCAGTTCCAAAAAGATTGTTGAGTGCATGTGATGGCGGGCTCCACAGAAGACGAGGCTTCCTTCTCCTTTGAAAACAGTGGTTTTCTACTTTAACTAGCAGATGGTTAAGAGTCCTGGCTTAGAACTTGAACCGTGGAGCTCGACTGCTAGTTTGATCAGTTAATAGCATGACCTTGGAAATGTTACTCAGCTTCTCTCAGTCTGTTTTGGCAAAACAGGGATAATAAGAGAATCTATCTCATGGGTCTGTCGTGGCGGTTAAACGAGATGTACTAGAAGCAGCTAGGTATGCAACACTTACGACTATCTCGCCTGGTCTGACAAATAGTTCTCTATCACTTCCTGCCCACACAGCCTGATTTGGGTGCTGTGACTCTCAAGCAGAACTCGGATCTTCATATCGAGGGCACAAATTGAAATGTCAATGGCCACAAACACAAATCCCAACCTCAACTCACACTGGCAGCCGATCTGATGTGTCGCATTGAGCAGACGGACACAAGGAGCTGTTTTATTTACGGAGATGTAGATCTTCCTCTCCACTGAATTTCCCCTGCAGAAACCTGATCAGAAGACAAAAAGTGTCAGAAAACATTGAGAGACATTGGCACGATCAAGTCATTCACTTGCTGTATGGCTTGGGTGTATCGTACTTTCTAAAATGGGACTAAGGGAAATTCTTCTCACTTCCTGGACACATTACTGGAGTCAATGAACGCACACAGCTAGGTGCCACAGGGAGTTATTACAAATTTCACTAAGGGCAACTTATGTCAAAAGCAGAAGAAAGAAAACTTCATTTCCTAAAGCAAAAGGATGTGGCCTCAGAGGTACCCGATCCTGGTAGCGTGGGTGAGCACACCTCTGCTTCCCGCCTTGTGTGTACATATCTACCTGGTTAATAAAAGGATAAGAGAAATCTAACTACAGAGATTGCAATAAGAAGTCTGAGACATTTTTCCAGGAATTTGAACAGAATTGGGAGAAATCTTTTGCCACAGATGAGTCACTTAATCCAACATCCATAGGTCCTTTGTGTGTGGCTATGGCGTGGGGTGACTATAGTTTCTCCTTTGGGAATCTTTTTTTTTTTTTCCAAGCTTTTATTTATTTATTTGGGGCACCTGGGTGGCTCAGTGGGTTAAAGCCTCTGCCTTCGGCTCAGGTCATGATCCCAGAGTCCTGGGATAGAGCCCCATACGGGGCTCTCTGCTCAGCAGGGAGCCTGCTTCCTCCTCTCTCTCTGCCTGCTTGTGATCTCCGTCAAATAAATAAATAAAATATTAAAAAGATTTTACTTATTTATTTGACAGAGAGAGACAGTGAGAGAGGAATCACAAGCAGGGGGTGGGAGAGGGAGAAGCAGGTTCCCGGCGGAGCAGGGAGCCTGATGCCGGGCTGGATCCCAGGACCCTGGGATCATGACCTGAGCCGGAGGCAGACACTTAACACTGAGCCCCCCAGGCGCTCCTCCTTTGGGGCTCTTTAAAAACAACATGAATTTGGGGGAAGGAAGGGTCATAGTCATACCCAGGCATGTTTGCATTTTAGGGCTCGACCAACTAGAAAGACCAACAGCGGGACAAAAAGGTGCGTGAGCAAACATTTCTGTGCACTGTAAATGCCTCGAGTTCCTTGAATCCTTACGCCACGGTCTCAGCAGTGAAGAGCGCCCACAGCCCACTTCGTCTCACTTCACTGATAAGACAAACTGAGGCAAAGCCCAGGGACGCGGATTTTCGGTGGAACCCACAGAGGAGGGAGGGAGCAGCCTCCTTCCTGAAGCGCCGCACTGCACCCGCGGAACCGGGCCGCTTTCAGCCCTGACAGTCTCCGCGCGCGGGCACCAAGCGGAGCTGCCTGACACCTGCCTTCTGACAAGTGGGTGGGGTGGCTGGGGCCGTGGGGAGAACCAGGCAGCCGGACAGAGTGTGCGGGTCGGGCTGGCAGTCCAGGAAGAGGCCCGGAGGAGGAAATGGGGAGACACGACGTGTCGCGGGGGAGCAGGGACCCTCAAGTCGAGTCCAGGCAAAAGGGGGAACTTCTGTCGCGGGAACGAAAGAGAAAGAGGATTTACTGGGTGCGGGGACGGGGCAGAGGGGACCAGAAGGGGGACGGCGGCAGTCGCGGGCCGGCCGATTCGGACGGTTCTCCTGACACACCAGAGCTCACGGGCGGAGGAGGCCTCACCTGCCAGCAGGACGCAGAAAGACACAAGGCGAAGAAGACTCCGACTCCTCGGGTCGGCCACAGAGCCTCCCCCAGCCGTGGCCATCTTGCCTCACGGCTGAGCGGAAGCTTCCCCTCCCCTCTTGTCCGGCAGTGGCTTCTCTAGGCCAACACCGGTGCCGTCTCTGTGGTGCTGGGGGGCGGGGCTCCTGGGACCGGAAGTTCGTGTCCGGGGAGCTTCCGGGAGGGGCTGCGCGGCGGCGCTGACGTGGAGGGAGCCGAAGGGCGGCAGGGAGTGGCGGGGCTTGGGTCGGCACCTCGGAGCCGGAGGCCTGAAGGATGCTAACCAAATTCGAGACCAAGAGCGCGCGGGTCAAAGGTAATGGAGAAAGCCGGGGGAGCTCGGGGGCTGGGTGTCGGCGCGGCGCTGCGCGGGGGCCAGAGAGGCCGAGCGGGGCCCAGGGAGCGAGCCCGGAGGCCGAGGGGAGGAGGGCGGGTCGGCCTGGCGGCGGTTCTGCAGCCCTGTCTCTCCGGAGCGCCCTCGGGACGCAGTTGACCTGTGGCGGCGCCCGCACGGCAGGAGGCCCGGTAGGGCTGCTCCCGGTGCCTTCCGTTCCCTCTTCTCCTGGGGCCTCCCTCTTCTCCGGCTTCGCCCTGTCCCAGGGTCCTGTGACCTGTTGGCGTCTTGATAACCGTGTTGTAGGGAGCGGCCTTGGGGATCGGGTCTCATCTAAGTCCGGCATTTTCGGAAATGAGCGCTGGCTGCCTCTCACCGCGGCGTTGGCCGCACCTTACCGACGTCCAGGGCCTCCGTTGGGCGCTCTGTCCTACCCGCAGACAGGACGGAGGCCCGTCCCCCCGGCGAAGTCTGAGCTTGCTCAGGTTGCCAGGGAATCCTGCACGCCTGGTTGAATCTGAAGTTCAGAGAAACAGCGAAGTAATTTTCCGGTAGTGTTCGCGTTTTATCTGAAGTTCATCTTTAACGGGGCGTCCTCATTCTTAATTTCCTAAATATGGGAACTCCAAAGCTTGAGTGTCTGTGGGTGGAGGTGGAGGGCCAGTGACTGAAATAGCAGTGGTGCCCCTGAGAATGCTAGAATGGGGAGGGCAGAGAAGTGAGATCTCTTGAGGGCTGGAAAAACTTGTGTTTATGCATATAGACATTTACATATATGCATATATCTTGGATATCTAGTAAGATGCATTAGAGCAAGGTGTTTGGGAACTTGGTATTTGGAGTCACATGGGCTTTGCTTTGGAATCCTGAAACAGTCCCTAACAAGCTGTATGATCTTGGGCGACTTACTAAAGGTTTCTAAATCTCTACTTTCTCATCCCTAAAGTGCAAATGATTAACATTCGCCTCAGAATTGGAATGAGATAATGTATGAGATTGCTTAGTGCAGTGCCTGGAATAGACTCGGTGGCTCAAAAACCGGAGGCCGTTGTTCAGGTGGGAGTAGATTCTGAGCAGTGTCTGAGTCTTGTGGGAGTCGTGAAGGAATTTACGGATGCCTGAAACGGGTCTGCGTGATCCTTGGACTTTCCCTTCTGATTTCTCACTGGGCAGTAGGGAAGGAAAATGGGGGGAAAAGATATTTGAAAATATGAGAGTTACTGTCTGTCAGTGGGTATTACTACATACCACAAAGGAAAAAAATAACTTTTTTAAGTTTTTATTTTCTATCTATTTGTCAGAGAAAGAGAGAGAGAGCACACAAGCAGGCAGAGGAGGCAGAGAGAGAACCAGGCTCCGCACAGAGCAAGGAGCCCAATGTGGGACTCCATCACAGGACCCTGGGATCATGACCTGAGCCGAAGGCAGCCATTTAACAGACTAAGCCACCCAGGTGTCCCAGAAAAAAATAATTTTTAATGGGAAAATACACAACTTAGAAGAAATGTAAGTGTTCAGTAAATAAATGAAATATTCTCGGACTCGCTAATAATGAAAGAAATATTAAAAAAAAAAAAAAAGAAAAGAAAAGGTGGCTCAGTTGGTTAAGCGTCTGACTTTAGTTTGAGTCAGGATCCCAGGGTCCTACATCCTGCTCCTTGCGCGGTGGGGAGCCTGCTTCTCCCTCCACCTGCTTCTCCCTCTCCTTGTGCGTGCTCACGCACTCTCTCCCTCTTTGACAAATTTTTTTTTTTTTTAAAGATTTATTTATTTATTTATTTGTCAGAGAGAGAGAGAGAGAGGGCAAGCACAGGTATACACAGAGGGAGAAGCAGGCTCCCTGCTGAGCAAGGAGCCCGATGTGGGACTCGATCCCAGGACGCTGGGATCATGACCTGAGCCGAAGGCAGCCGCTTAACCAACTGAGCCACCCAAGCGTCCCTCTTTGACAAATTTTTTAAAAAATCTTTTTAAAAAGTTAAATATCCTTTTTTAAAATTTTAGGTTAGTAAAACAAACCAAACAACAAATAACCAATAACATTCGTGTTGGGCAACGTGTGCAAAATTGGTATCTTCAGAAACTGATCAGACTATATGCCCCTAGTCTTTTTGCAGTCAGGTAGTATCTGTGACAATGTTAAACGCACATACCATATTCCTGAGCAGTCCTATTCCAGGTCTTTAGCCTAAAACGGTAATAATGCAAATAGACTAGATGATGTTTAGAAATATTTTCTTTAAGCTCCATTTTCTGGTAAATGAAAGGGGAAAAAACTTAAATGCTTATCACCAGAATAATTTAAAAGTGTGGTACATTTGTGTTTTGCTGTTGTTAAAAAGAATGAGGTTGTGTATACATATATATACTTAATGAGATCCATGGTATGTAGTTAATCGAGAAAAGAAGTTTGGGTAACTTATTTCCTTTTCATAAAATGATATGGTCTGCGTTACAAATCTGAAAGGATACACTCCAGACTGTTAGCCGTCGTTACTTCTGTGGGCTTCCGTTTCCAGTCACCGTAGAGTAAAAAAAGCGGCAGTGTTACCCTTCCACCTGAAAACAGCTGTGCAGCCGAACACAGTGCGTGAAACAGAGGTTTTCGGACACTGGATGACAGGCAGCGCAGGAGAGGGTTTCTTGACAGTCCTGTGGCTGTTTCAGCTTACTACCTGGAGAGTTTCCAGGCTGCGGTAGAGGGAAGGGGAAAGAGCCCTGTGGTCTCACTGAAGACAGAATTTGCTGGGCAGAATACCAAAGAGGGAACACTGGAGTCCTGCAGGGGCTGCTGTCCGGCCTTTGTCTGAGTTCTCATCTGCATATGCGTGTGAGAAAATGACCCAGAGCCTGGGAAAGAACATCTGGGAAGAAGGCAGAATAATCCCTGAAGCTCACTTAGAGCTGGGAGTAGTTTTGTGTTCCTACTTGTCAGAATCGTAGGCTCCTAATACTGCAGGGCATCACCTGGAGACCTCAGGTGGCATTGCCTTCACAGTGGTGCCAAATTAGATCTAGACTAACAGCTGTTGTGTGCTCACGCTAACAAAGCTAAAAGCAAACTTCCAAACAAGTAACCTCACAATATCCTAAAACAAAATCCAGCAATATTTAAAGGAATGTAACAAAATCCAGCACTAAACAGCATAAAATTCATGTCTGGCATTCAGTGAATGAGTGTATGAGCCTAGGGTCAGCTTGGCTCTTGGTTTTTCCTATCCGAATTGATGGGATGCTGTGGTGGCCTATGCTTAGCTAATTGGACCATCCCGTTTGTTTGTTTGTTTGTTTGTTTTTTCCTCCTAGGGCTCAGTTTTCACCCCAAAAGACCTTGGATTCTGACCAGTTTACACAATGGAGTCATCCAGTTATGGGACTATCGGATGTGTACCCTTATTGACAAGTTTGATGAACATGATGGTAAGATAACAGTTTCTAGGAGGAAATTAAAGAGATCTTAGTATTTATTGTCTTCTGGGGTGGTTTAAGCTTTCTTTAGGATTAGAGAATATGAAAGGACTGGATCCTGAATAAGAATCGACTTGGAAGGGCACCTGGGTGGCTCAGTGGGTTAAAGCCTCTGCCTTTGGGTCAGGTCATGATCTCGGGGTCCTGGGATTGAGCCCCGCATCGGGTCCTCTGCTCGGTGGGGAGCCTGCTTTCCCCCGCTCTCTGCCTGTCTGTCTGCCTACTTGTGATCTCTGTGTGTCAAATAAATAAATAAAATCTTTAAAAAAAAAAAAAAAAAAGAATCACCTTGTTGATTAGGAAGTACAGTTCTCTCTAACCTACATTGCCTCCTTTCTTCCTCAGGTCCAGTACGAGGCATTGACTTCCATAAGCAGCAGCCACTGTTTGTTTCTGGAGGAGATGACTATAAGATTAAGGTACAAAGGGTCTGTTATGATTGGGAGTAAAGGATAGGATTTGGGTTTGAGCAGTTATGGAAGGGACCCAAAACAGGACATCACATTCATACAGAGCTCAGGCTTTTGATGTTATCAGGGACACTGATCCAGCAGATATTCATCGAATTCCTGCTATGTACCAGACACTGTTTTATTTTGGGGGAAATTCAAAAACAAATAAGAAATGGAGAAATACTCTAATAAAATAAGAAATGTTCTAACGGAGGAGATACATATACGCCCAAAATAATATCATGTACAGCTTGCTGAGTGATACAGTGGAGAGGTACCCAAAGTGAAATCAGAAGGACAGTCTAGGTCAAAGATAGAAAGGCATGGCACAGCTGGATACATCTGACATCTGAGAGATGGAATGAGTTTGTGTGAATAAACCCTGGAGAAAAGGGATGAGAGAGGCCGGATCATGGAGTGCTTATTTGCAGTGCTCAGAAGTTTGGGTGTCATCATTGGTAATGAGCCATTACAGGGGTTTAAATAGACAGGTGACATCAGATTCACTTTTTTTTTTTTTTAAAGAATACGTGGGTGGTGGTGTACAGGATGGTTTGGAGGAAGCAGGCAAGCTGCGTGCAGAGATGCCAGTTAGGAGACTGTCCTATAAGCCCGTGGGGTAGATGGGCAGAGCCTGACCTCACGCGGTGGCGTTTCACAGTGGAGACAGAGATGGAATTGAAAGCTTAAGGAAGGACATCAGGGAGTGCTGGAGGGGTGGTGCGGGGAAGCAAACGAGATGACATTTATTGCAGGCTTTTAGCCTAGGTCACTGGGGGTGGTACCATTCACGGGGAAAGGAAGAAACGAGGAGGTGCAGTTTCCTGGAGTGCCAGCGGTGGATGGTGTCTTGGCCTGTTGGGGCTGCTCTAACAGAATACCACAGCCCGCGTGGTTTATAAGCAACAGAAACTTCTTATAGTTTCAGAGGCTACAAGTGCAAGATTAGGGGACCAGTATAGTCAGCTTCTGGTGAGGTTCCTCTTCTAGGCTGCAGAAGGCTGCCTTCCTTCTGTGTGTCTTCTTGTGGTGGAGGGGTGAGGGATCTCTGCAGAGTCAGTCTGATCAGGACACCGATCCGGTGGAGGAGGGCTCCAGCCTCCTCAAAGGCCCTGCCTCCTCATCCGTTCACAGCAGATATTAGGATTCTGACCTATGACTGTGGGGGCGGACACAGACATTCAGGCCATGGCAGATGGGTAATGAGTACCATCTTGACGCTGATGAGTCTGAGGTAGCTAAGGGGCAGTCTGGAGACACGTCTCCACTGGAGTTGTATTTGGGCGTTGGCCTCGTGAAGGAGGGAGCCGAAGCAGAGGTGGTGGAAGGTGTCTCTCTGGGATTATGTTGAATGAGAAGCTGTCATTGAAGAGCTAGAGGAAGTAGAGTTCATGTAGGAAAGAATGATTTTAGAGCTTGGAGGTGAACCAAGGGGAAGAAGCAGAAGCTTATTGGATGCCAAAGAAGGAGAGAATTTAAAGAAGGAGAAAAGTGGTCGGGATAAACAAGGACCAAGTAACCTTTGGATTGCTTGAAGAGGGAGATGTTAGTGATGCTAGCACCTTAATAGAAAGTGAGGAAGCAGGGACGCCCGGGTGGCTCAATTGGTTGAGCGGCTGCCTTCGGCTCAGGTCATGATCCCAGTGTC
>PISX010011252.1:0-66191 GCA_004024625.1 Mellivora capensis | reverse complement strand
GGGGTGGAGGGACTGGGGTACTGGCCAGGAGAGGGGTAGGAAGAGCCCATCTGCTGGTGTTGTCCAGTCTGAGCGCCTTTCCACTGTGTGAGCTAGAAAGTCACCTTGCCATGGAACTGCTGGTGCTGTGGGCAGGGGAGACTGGTGGTCACTGCAGAATCCGGGGGAGGGGGCAGGTCTGTTTGATCCCAAAGTGCCGCGTGCAGTGTCCTCCTCTGAATCCCAGGGTAGGTGTGGCCCCGAGCTGGGTGGAGGGTAAATGAGGGGCACTGCTGGACACAGCGGAGACACACGCTCGCTACCAAGGGGCTGGCAGCCCAATGCCAGGGCACAGTCACTAGGGCCAGGCCAGCCCAGGAGGCCCCTCTTCTGGCAGACAGAGCCTGGCACAGGTTCCCTGAGGGGTAACATGTGGGAGTCCCTGAGGTGGGCGTGGCGCAGGGAAGAAGGTGACCCCAGACCTTCCCCCTTCCCAAGGCTCATCAGCCACAGTCAGCAAGGCCTGCCAGATAAAACGAGCACTTATGCAGTCCCTGCTGTTTACAGGAGTTGTCATTAATCCTCAGCCCCGTGAGGGAGGCATCTCCCATTGGCCTGACTCTCCAGAGGAGGGGACTGAGGCACAGAGAGGCCCACCAATCCCCTGGGTGACACAGCAGGGAGCTCACCTACAGTGGCTGGGCCCCTCACAGGCCTGGAGACAGCAGGGCCTCGGCGAGGGTGTTTCATCTACACCTCCAGTGTTTAGCCGGGGCTCAGGGAGGACAGGGGCAGCCGGCGCAGGCAGCAGGCCACAAGCAGGTGGGCTGGTGAGGGCTCCAGGGGTGCAAAGGGTCCACAAGGAGGACGGTGGTCTTGCAGGCAGAGGAAGGGCCAGGTAAGCACGTGGAGGAGTGGGGTGGGTCCTGGGCAGCACCAGGGGCTCCCCGGGACTCCGGGGCCGGGGAAGTGGGAGTCAAGGTTAGCTACAGCAAGTTCTCCTGGGGCAGCGGGGCCGGGCCGAGCTGCTGCTCTGGGTCCCTGGTGGGAGGGGAAGGGGGCAGGTCTCCCCACGCTCAAACCCCAGGGGCCTGCAGGCCTGGCAGGGGATGCAGGGCACATGACGGTCTCTGGGTGAGCAGCCAGGCAGGGGCATCCCGAGGAGGGGGGCCAGGATGGCAATGCTGGTCGTGACTTTTGGGGTTCACTGTGAGCTCCCCACCAGCTGGTGCCCTGGCCCCTCCCTTCTGTGGGGCAGCACCGCGCACTCATCCTACGAGCCAGGTGAACAAGGCTCACTCGGGGCTCAACCTGGCACCTCTCTCTCCAAATAGCATCCATTCCTGATGTCAAGTCCCTCGACAAATATGTCATTGACACTGTGACATTGTTAACGTTTCATACAGATTCGACAAACATTAGTGCCTCTTTCTGACTCACTGGCCAGGTATGCAGAGAAATCCCACGGGCAACAGAGGCCAGCAGCTCTGTTCTCTGTATGTGGGCTTCGCAGACGCCAGGCCAGGAAGGACAGCCCAGGGTCACGTCCCCAGTGCCACAGTCGTAAGCCATGCACCCAGGGCAGTGGCTAAGTCTCTGTGACTCAGTGTTTCCATCTATAAAATGGCACGATGACCCACCTCAGCGTTGTTACAAGGATTGTTTCCACATGTGCGCAATGTAACAAGACACCACATTTGCATCTGATTTGCATGGTGGCGACCCCGTGGGAGCTCATCCCACTTGCAGACAGGGCCCTTTGCCATGCCCTCATGTGGTGGAGACGGGGAGACCAAGCTCTGGTGTCTCTTCTCCATCGTGGCCTCACACATGTGACCCCATCTTACCCTAATCACTCCCCAAAACCCCCTCCAGACATCCAGCCCACTGGGTGCGGGGCTGCAACGTGTGGGGACAGAGCACCCGGTCCATTTCAAGGACTAAAGAACAGAATCCATATCAAATACTTTGAGCACAGTGAGCCCTGTCTGGGTCAAGGTGGGTCATGAGTGCATCAAGTCCCACACGCTGTGGGCGATTCCTGGTCAGGGTCAGCCCTTGCCTGCTGTGTGTCGATGGGCCCATCATAGCCCTCTCTGAAATCAGGCCTGACAGGTGCTCATTCATCCTCTCCTGGTGTGGCACGGCAGGTCTACCTGAGCTGTGTCGTCCCCAACTACAGAGAAGAATCCCTAACCCCGGGGTCACAGACTTCTCTGGCAAGCACGCCCAACCCGTGGACCCAGACAGGACCCAGCACAGGGTGTGAGGAGGCCAGGCCTGAGGACCTTGACCTGAAGGCCGTGCGGGCTTTGAGAGAAGCTTCAAGATGGTGTGGAGTCAGCACCTGCTGTGACCATTACAGCTGCTGCTGCCATGGGCTTGACCACACGAGACCCTCCGCAGCCAGGGCAGCCTGCAGAGTGGTCCCAGCAGACATCTCCCTCTGCTATCTCTGGCCCCTCGCTGGAGGCTGCTGACCGCCCTGAGTCTGATTGCTCTCTTTGTCTCAGTCTTCACATCTGTCCCCAGCTGGGTGACCTAGGTGTGAACAATGCTTTGCCAGCCCTAGGAGTTCAAAAGTGTAACTGTGGGACCCCAGACGAGGTCCTGTGTCTCCCCACACCCATATCCTCATTGGAAAATCTGAACATGCATGTCTTCTGCCTCGTCAGGTTTGTGAGATCATGTGGTACGGGCTTCCAAGTGCAGCCTGGAGGTCGGCCCACAGCCACTGGAATTCCTACTGTTGTAGAATGGAGGGTAAGCAGGCACCCTGGCTGGCTCCCTCCCTGCTCCCTGCCAGGCCTGCCCCTGGTGTGCACCTCAGTGGGTCTGGGAGGTGGACACAGAGCAGCCACGCAGCCAAGGGCAGAGCCCACAGCAAAGCCAGGGTCAGTTCCTGTCACAGCCCCACACCCAAGAGGCCTGGTCCCAGCAGGGAGTGGGGCTGTCTCTGGGCCCGCCCTGGAGTGGGTCTCCTGCCCTTCATTACCCCCAGTGGACTGCACCATGTCACCCTTACTGGAAGGAAGCCGACTCCATGGAGGCCATGGCCATGTGCTCTGAGCTTAGGAATATGCTGTTGCCAGGTCCAGCAAGAGAAGCACAGCCAGCCAGCTCCTAATTCACTGCAAGCCTGCCAGGCCTGCGCCCTGGCTGGGGCAGGGGGAGTGCCCCCTGCAGCCTGCAGGCACCAGGACCCTGGGCCACCTCGGTCCCTGGGGGGGAGGACGGTGGCACAGGCTGGGGGATCTGATGTGGACTGCACCCTCAATGCCTTATTTCACTCCATGATGACACCATTTTGCAGGTGGGGGGACTGAGGTCAGAATGAGGGCATCACTATCCCGGATCACACACCAGCAGCAGCTCAGGATCTGGCTGCCGGGTGTCACTGACTACAAAGAGGTGTCACTGGACAAGGTGGTCGCAGCCCCCGGGAGCTCAGGCTCGTAACCGGAGGATGGAAGGCACCTGCTTGGGCCCTCGCTGGGCTCCAGAGCTCGTGGAGCCCCCAGCTCCCGGTCTGGGGGAAGCTACCCCTGCAGGCAGGTAGGCCCCCACTGTGGGGTGTGCAAGGGGCTGCTGGGACCAGAGGAACACCAGGCCCTGCCAGGGAGCGCTCCCCAAGAGGTGACCTCGAAGCCGGGGTGGGGCAGGTCTTGGGAGGAGCCCATCCCCAGAATAAAATCACATCTGTTCTCTGGAGACCCCAAGCGGATCCACACAGCAGGACCACTGCTGCTGCCTGAACCAGCGTCTTCAGCTGAAACCCCACACTCCCTCGGGGTGCTCCTGGCTGCCGTGTGGCACCGGGACCTCCTGAGGCTTGCTCCCCCTCTAAACTGTGGTTCTCCCCCAGCGCGAGTATTTTCAGACCTCTGACTCCTGGCTACGTGTAAACTGCTGGGGTTGACGTCCCACAGTTGGCCTCCAGGAAAAGGACAAAGGTGCTGAGTCTGGGTTTGGACCCCCAGGACAACGATGTCATAGATTTTAATATTAAGGCCACCATCTCTTTGCGGGATAGGTCTCTCCCACTCATAAGCCACGCGGCTTGGACAGTAGAAGGCCCAGCACACTAACGAAGGGGTGAGGTCTGGCCTACACTGATGCCAAGGAGGAACCCGGCAGCCTCACCGTTTCCCCAAGGACAGCCGCGGACGCTCAGGAGCACGCAGGCCCCAGCCTGCAGCCCCTCCCTGGAGTTCCCGTCCCCCAGGGCACCAAGACCCCCCATCCGGAGCTGTCTTGGGTACAGAGGGCACTCCCAGGTGGTGGGTCTCTGGGCCTGCTATGGGCTGATGACTTTCAGAACCAGCTGAAGCCCAGAAGCCAGGTGCAGGCCTCAGCCTGGAGCTGACAGCAGCCCAGGGGGTGCTGGGGGCCGCATGTGTATCCTGCCCAGTGAGGCCAGCTGCGCAAGGACACTGGGCTTCTGGCTCATGCACATCCGTAGGTCTGCGGCGGCACTCACACTCAGACCTCAGCCACCCATTGAAGCCCTGCCCTATGGGCCTCACCTCCCCAGGTGGTCGTTAACCTTGGACATGGAGCCAGACTCAGCATAGGTCTGAGGTCACCTCCTCAGCTTCCACTGCAGAAGGTCAAGTCCGTGGAGCAGGAGGGCGAGCTCCCCAGTTGCACAGCCTCCATCAGTACCAGCTCTGGGATAGCCCTGCCGTGGTCACAGGGACACCAGAAAGCAAGGCCACCTGGGAAGCTCAGGGTGGGGCGATATGGACCCCTTGGAAATGGAACCTTGGAAAGGCACACCTGAGTCTGATGCCCCCCTCCACACACACTCAGGGAGTGGGCCCTGGGACAGGTCACAGCTCTGCTCTGTGCATTGGGCACGACGACTGCTCGCACCCGCCATCCTGGGAAGCTCAGGGCCCCCTTCCCCGTTGGCACAGTCCAGGCCAGGGGGAGACTCTGCAGCTCTGACCCACCTCACTGGGGTGCAGCGTGCCACCACCTGGAACCCAGATGTGCATTAGGAGTGTAGACCGAGGCACAAGGGCCTGGCAGACTGAGGCAGGCCCAGAGGCAGAGGTACCCCCTAAGGGGTCTCAGCCCCCAGACCCTTACCACAATACTCTGAGAAATGCCTCAGCCGTGACTGCCAGCGATGGGACCTGTTTCCCGGGGCAGCCCAGATGCTCCTGGATGTGGAGCTGAATGAGAGCATCACAGGGCAAGAACATTTTCACGTCTGTTGGCACTGGGGGGAAATGCCCCATTCAGGGATTCTGTCCTCCCGAATGCCCTGCTAGGCATGTGACCAAGAGAGCATCTCAGTTCGCTCAGCCAACCCCCAAGTAGCTGCAGGCCACGTGGAACCCAAGCTACCCTCGGCTTATCATGACAGGTGACTTCAGTTCCTGGGAAGAGAGGCTGTTTTAGGAGCATGACTTAGTTACCCTCGAACAGACAGGGAGACAGGAAGATGAGAGAGAGAGGACATAAGGCGGCAGGTAGAGAGCCACGCATTCACTCATGCACGCACATGCACACACAGACACGTGCACGTCCGTCTCACATTGCAGAGCAGCCACCATGTGACAGGGATGGAAGCGGTTCACCTCTGTCGGGCAGGGTGTTGCCAGGAGGAGGCGTGGGGACCTGTCCAGGGTGCTGGAAACTCTGTGTCCTGCTTAGGCGCATGTAGGTGGCAGGAGAGTCACCCAGAGAGGCAGTCCTTTCACACTAACAATACAACCTACAGGACTTGGCTCCTTTATAATTAAGTTCTCCACTGTTTCAACCATCAGAAAAGCTGTGAATCTGATGTTATCATGCCTGGTTTTGGCTATACATGATTTAAATTGAATAGGAACGTAACTCTCGGCACTGGTTGCCGCCGCAGACGGCGGAGTTGTTCCAGTCCCCGAGGTGCTCCCAGCTTTACACTCGCACTGGTTTTATTCTCTCACTGGAAGGCTCACATGGAAAGCTCCGTCAGATGCTTCACTGAATTTAAGAGAAACCACAGCTCCTTGTTCTTGCAAGCAGTGCTGTCTTACGCCTGTTGTCCCCCTCCCCCTTCCCCACACTCGCAGATGGGTTTAGTCCCTCTGTCCGTTACTAAGAGAAAGAGATATGGGAGGGTCTCCCACTCCCTCCTGGACTCATCTCATTTTCCTTTAATTTCATCGATTCTGAGCATTCAGTATTTTGAGGCCCTATTAATAAGCCATACATAAATTCAAAGCAGTAAAACTGAATTATGTTATGTGATATTGCCCTTCATTTTTAACTATATTTATTACTAAATGTATTTCTTGCCTGGTATTGGCTCATTTTTGATCATTTGAAAGATATACTTTTTATACCCTTTTACTGTTTAACCTTATAGCCAAGGTATATTTCTTATAAGCCACATATTGTTGATTTCTCAAAATCCAGTCTGGCCTCCTTATCGTTTAATTAGGATCTTCAGCCCACTTACGTTTGGCACAATTTAATGTAATTACTGATATTTTGGGTCTGAATCTATCATTTATTATTATTTGTCTCACTTGCTCTGTGTTCTTTTTTCTCTGCTCTCCTGCTTTCTTTTGCATTTTATTTTCCCATTTATCTACTCTATTAGCCTCTTAGTTATACATTTGTTTACTTTCTTTCCATGGTAACCATAGAGATTACAACCTGTAACCCTATTAAAATCTAATTTGAATTTGTATTTTTACCAACCGCTAGGCAGTGCAGGGACCTTGCAACACACAAACTCCGTTGACTTCCTTCAGCCTCTTGTATCATTGTTGCTGTGCATGTTTGTTCTACACATTTTTATGTAAACTTTGTGTTTTGAGATGATGCTAGGTTCGCGTGCCGTGTTTTGAGAGGAGAGAGATCCAGGGTGCACTTCACCCAGTTTCTGCCACAGATGACAACCAGGATGCTGCCAGCGCTGGGGTCAAGCTGCACAGTGTTTCCTCCACAAGGACCCCTCATGTGGCCCTTTCAGAGCCCCACCCAGTTCCTTCCTCCCCCCACACACCCTAGTCCCTCTTTGAAGTACACACATTCAAATAAAAATGGGATAGATGTTAAATAAAATATTACAAAATGACTACAGATGTTAGGCAGCAAAAATTGGGAGGGAATTTCACAAACGGATGAAGTTTAAGAAACAACACCTGAAGGGTTTTGGAAGTGGCACTAATGGGACTGAGTTATGAGGTGAGGGGCAGAGGTCAGGTGGCAGGAGATAGCCTGTCCAGATGCCCTGAAGCAAGCTCAGCCAGCATGGCTGGAGGGCAATGAGCAAGGGGGAGATCCCCAAGGGCTGGTCAGGGGTCAGCGGGATCCCAGAGGCCACAGGAGAGTATGGGTTTTCTCCTAAGTTAACGAGAAGCAACTATGGGGATTTAAGTGAAGAGATTATGAGATTTTGATGTATATGTTTATAAAGATTCATTCCAGCACTCTGTAGTGTCAAAGGGCCCTGTGGCTGTGTGTGGAGAATGGACAGGAGGGACCTCCAGGGCAGGGACAAAAGCACTTGTCCTGAGAGAGCCCAGGGTGCAGTGGGAGAAGGTAGTAAAGGGATGGATTGGGATATGATGTTTAAAATCAGTCTTATTGAGATATAAGAGCAATGGTGAATCATGAAGAAATAGAACATCTGAACAGACCAATAATGAGTGGGGACATTGAAACAGTAATCAAAAACCTCCCAACACAGCACAGCCCCAGACCAGATGGTTTCACTGATGAATTCTACCAGACATTTGTAAAAGAATTAACACCAATCCTTCTCAAACTCTTCCAAAAGACTGAAAAGGAAAGAACACTCCCAAACTCCTTTTATGAGACCAAAATCACTCAGATGCCAAAACCAGGTAAGGACGATACAAGAAAAGAAGACTAGAGGCTAACATCCTTGATGAACATAGATGCAAAGTACTCAGTAAAATAGTAGCAAACTAAATTCAACAATACAATAAAAGGATATACACCTTGATCAAATGGGATTTATTCCTAGGTGCAAGGATGTTTCAACGTACACAAATCAACAAATGTGATACACCACAATAATATGATGAAAGATAAAAGTCATATGATTATCTCAATCAATGCAGAAAATGCATTTGACAAAACTGAACATGATAAAGAAACTTTAACAAATTGGGTATAGTTGGAATGTCCCTAACATAACAAACTCAGGTGTATATATATATGATCGTATATCACAGAAAACATCATACTCAAAGGTGAAAGACTGAAGTTTTCCTGGCAAGATGAGGAATAAGACAAAACTTTGCACTTTTATCACTCCCATTCAACATAGTATTGAAAGTCCTCACCAGAGCAATTAGGTAAGAAAAAGAAATAAAAGACAACCAAACTGGAAAGCAAGAAATAAAAATGTCTCTGTCTGCAGATGTTATGATTTTATACATGGAAAACCCTAAAGCCTCCACCAAAAACAATGACAACTAATCAACAAATTCAGTGAAGTTGCAGGAAACAAAATCAACACATAAAAGTCATATGCATTTCTACACACTAACAACGAGCTATCTGAACAGAAATAAAGGAAACAGGGGTATCTGGGTGGCTCAGTGGGTTAAGCCTCTGCCTTAGGCTCAGGTCATGATCTCAGGGTCCTGGTATTGAGCCCCACATCAGGCTCTCTGCTCAGCATGGAGCCTGCTTCTGCCTTTCTCTCTGCCTGCCTCTGCCTCTGCCTGCTTGTGATTTCTCTCTCTCTCTCTTTCCAATAAATAAATAAAATCTTAAAAAAAAGAAAGGAAACAATCTCATTTACAATAGAGTCGAAAAAATTATAAATAAATTTCACCAAGGCGGTGAATGATCTGTACACTAAGAATTATAAGATACTGATTAAAGAAATTTTGAGACACAAATAAATGGAAAGATAGCCTATATTCATGGATCAGAAAAACCAATATTGTTAAAATGTCCACACTACCCAAAGCCATCTATAGATTCAATGAAATCCCTATTAAAATACCAACATTTTCGGGGCACCTGGGTGGCTCAGTGGGTTAAAGCCTCTGCCTGCAGCTCAGGTCATGATCCCAGAGTCCTGGGATCGAGCCCCGCATCGGGCTCTCTGCTCTGCAGGGAGCCTGCTTCCTCCTCTCTCTCTGCCTGCCTCTCTGCCTACTTGTGATCTCTGTCTGTCAAATAAATAAATAAAATCTTTAAAAAAAATACCAACATTTTCCACAGAAGTGGAAAAAACCCTGAAATTCATATAAAACAACAAAAGACAGAGTAGCCAAGGCAATCCAGAAAAAGAACAAAGTGCAAGGAATCATAATTCCTGATTTTAAACTTGATTACAAAACTATAGAAATCATGGTATTGGCGTTAAAAAAGACACATAGACCAATGGAAAAGAGTTGAGGGACCCCTCCCCCAAACATCTATATTCAGTCAACAAATATTTGACAAGGGAGTCAAGAAGACTCAATGGGGGAAATAATAGTCTTTTCAAAAAATGGTGATAGAAAAATGGGACAACCACATGCAGAATGCAGTTGGAACCCTGTCTTACACCACTCACAAAAATTAACTTGAAATGGATTAAAGACTTAAGTGTAAGACCCCAAACTATAAAACAACTAGAAGAGAATATAGGAGGAAAGCTCACTGACATTAACCTTTGCAAAAATTTTTTGGATATGGCACCCAATATGAAGCAATGAAAGCAAGAATAAACAAGTGGTACTACATCAAGTAAAAAAACCTGCATTCCAAAAAAACCAGCAAAATGAAAAGACAACCTACAGAATGGGAGAAAATATTTGCAAACTGTCTATTCAATAAGAGATGAATATCTAGAATATACAAGGACCTCTGTCAATTCAATAGCAAAAAAGAAAATCAGATTAAAAAATAGGGAAAGGACTCAAAGAGATATTTTTTCCAAAGACATACAGATGATGAACTGGTGCATGAAAAGATGCTCAACTTCGCTCATCAGGGAAATGCAAATGAAAACCACAATGAGCTCTCTTCTCACACCTATCAGAATAGCCAGTATTGAAAAGACAAGAAACAGTAAGTGTGGGTGAGGATGTGGAAATGGAGGAACCCTCTTGCACTCTTGGTGGGAACGCAAACTGGGGCTGCTCTGGAAAACAGTATGGAGGGTCCTCCAAAAATAGCAATAAAAATACCATGTGATCCAGTAATTCCTCTTCTGGGTGTATATTCGTAGGAAATAAACTCATGATCTTGAAGAGACATCTGCACCCCCATGTTTATTGCAGCATTTCTCACAGTAGCCATGATAACGGGAACACCTAAGGGTCCATCCATAGATGAATGGAGTAAGAAGATATGGTGTATATATACAATGGAATATTATCCAGCCATAAAAATGAAAAAAATCTTGCCACTTGAAACAAGGATGGACCCCGATAGCATTGTACTGAGTGAAATAAGTCAGATAGAACGGTGGTTGCCAGAGGCTGGAGGGGGAAAGAGATGTTGCTCAAAGGGTACAAACATTCAGTTATAAGATGAATAAGTTTCAGGATCTAACGTACAGCATGACGACTATAATTAAGAACACCGTATTATATACTATTATATACTTCAAAGTTGTTAAAGAGTAGAACTTAAATGTTATCACCACCACCAAGAAAAAAAAAGCCAATTATGCAAGGGGATGGAGGTCTTAACTAACCTTATTGTAGTCATTTTGCCGTGCGTACATGTAATAAAACATCACCTTGTACATGTTAAACTTACATGTGTTATGTTTCAATAATATCTCTGTAAAGCTGGGGAAAAAGTATCAAGGAGCATGATGGCTGGATTATAGGATCAGAAACTGTTTGGGTTTCTAAGAAACCGCCAAGCTGTCTTCCCAAGTGGCTCCCATAGTAACGGGCTCCTATGGCTCAGCATTCCCCCCAGCACTTGGTGTTGTCAGTGCTCTGGATTTTGGCCATTTGGTAGGTGTATAGTGGAGTTGCCTTGTTTTAATTAGCAACTCTGAATTGTTGAGCCTCTTCTCATATGTTTATTTGCCATCTATATGTCTTCTCTGGGGAGTAGTCTGCTCAGGTATTTTGCTCCTTTTTCTTAATTAGGTTGTTTTCTCCTCATTGAGTTTAAGAGCTCTTTGTGTGTTTTAGTCACAAACCCTTTATGAAATGGGGTATTTTTTTTTAATCAAATGTTTTCTCTGAGTATGTGGCTTGTCTTTTCATTAACTGAATGGTGTGTCCTGCTGATGAGAAGGTTTTTTTGTTTTTGTTTTTAAAGATTTTGTTTATTTGACAGATCACAAGTAGGCCAAGAGGCAGGCGAGGCGGGGGAGGGCGGAGCAGGTCCCCGCTGAGCAGAAAGCCCGATGTCGATCCCAGCACCCTGGGACCATGACCTGGGCTGAAGGCAGAGGCTTTAACCCACTGAGCCACCCAGGCACCCCTGATGAGAAGTTTTTCACTTCAGTGAAATCCAACGTACTATGTTTTCCTTTCATGGATCAGGCACTGGGATATTGTGTTTAAAGAAACTTCACCAAACTCAAAGTCATCTAGATTTTCTCCTATGTCATCTTATAGAAGTTTAATAGTGTTTTCATTGTGATGGAGAACAGAATACTCTGGGTTGCCCTTCCTCTTCCCATCTTGGAAGTACGAGAGCTTTCTTTTCGGTCTTCATCCTGAGGGTCCCATGCTGTTCCAGGAAGTGGAACTCATAAAAATGAATGTTTCACGTCTTGTGCTAGCCCATGCTCAGTGCCTGGCAACATGTTGTTTGCCCGCAGCTGTCCCCCAGCCAGTGGCTCTGGCAGTGGCTTCAGCTCACAGCAATCTGTGATTCTGGGTGTCTGCCCGACATTCCCGTCTTCAGGGCGGCCATTTGCCCCATTGTGACCTCTCACTACTATCTCCATGGCTTTGTTTTTACCGGGATGTCAGAGAGTTGACATCACAGAGTACATTACTGTTTCATATTGGCTTTTCTCACCCAGCAATATGCACTCAAGCTTCCTCTGGGTTTTTTCATGGCTTGATGGACCTTTTCTTTCTAGTGCTAGCTCATGTTCACTTGCCTGGATGGGCCAGTTTGTTTATCCATTCACCTCCTGGAGAACATCTTGGTTGTTTCCAGTTTAGGGCAGCTATTAAGTAAAGCTGGCATAAACGCCAATATACAGGACTTGGTGTGAACATGAGTTTTCAACTCATTAAGTACCTTGGGGAGTGGCTGATGGACAGTATGGTGAGATCATGCTCAATTTGTTAAGAATCCACCAAACTGTCTTCCCAAGTGCCTGTGCCATTTTGCCTTCCCACCAGCAGTGAAGAAGCATTCCTGTTGCTCCTCATCCTCTCCAGAATCTGGCATTGTCTTTGCCTTCATTTTCAAATACATTTTTTGCTGGGTGTAGAATTCTAGGTTGACAATGTTTTTCCTTCAGTACTCTAAGATGTTTCTCCATTATTTTCTGGTTTGTTCAGGTTCTAACAAGAAGTCCTCTGTTTTCTTGTATGATGTTTCTTTTTCTCTTCAGATTTTCCTTTATAATCATTTTTAAGAAATAGGATTATGCTAGATAAAGTCTCTGGATGTGTTTTGAAGTCAGAGCCAGCAGGTTACTGGTGATGGATCAGATGGGGGAGTCAAGAAGGAAAGGAATTAAAGATGTTGCCAAGAGTCTGAGCTTGAGCAGCTGGGAAGAGGGAGTGCAGGCTGCTGAGGAGGCACCTGGCGTGGGCTGTGAGAAATCACGGTTTGGTCGATTCGGAGAAGGCACCTTTCTCAGGCTGGCTCAGAACACAGAGTCATGGACAGAAATTACAGGGCAAGTAGCTTAAGAGATGATCCCAGGCCACACCGAATGGGATAGGGACATCAGGCAGGGGAGGAGGGCAGGTGGACACAGGTGTGTCGTCCGAGTTAGCACTGCAGGCAGCAGGCACCTACTCCCACCTGAGAATTGGGGGAGACCTTGTGGAATATACTCCTCAAAGGTGGCCAACCCAGGGAACAGGGGAGAGGGAGCCAGCCAGGGCTTAAGGGCTCGAGGGCTGGGTGAGGGGCACTGACCCTCAGAGATCACTGGCTTGCCTCACCCAGGCAGAGTGTGGCTTTGGGGCAGACGGCTCCGGGCAGAGGTGCAGGTGCTGGCAGCCGGACGTAGGCTGTGGAGTTCCAAAGGGATGGGGAGAGGGGCTGGGGGTGGACCAGAGGACAGTCACCTCTTAGCATGTCATGAGCCAGGGACTTCCAAATTTGGGAGTAGAAGTTTGCACCCCGATACCTCCTATTCGCTTGGCTGTTTGCCCAGAAGCTCCTGCCGCATCATTTAACCATAGCCAGAGAATGGCGTCTCTTTGCAGAAATCACAACAGCAGGTGAGGGAGCCCAGCTCAGCGAAGCTCCGACCCCTGCCCTGTTGCCAGTGAGAGACCCGCACACACAGAGGTCTGCCCTCATTCCTGCCTACACTCCACAGGAGGGGCTGAGAGCCTGTGGGGGATCTGTGGTCACCACTGATGCCCGTCCACCTGTACCAGGCCCTCCCCCGGCACGGTGCCTCTGCCCCCAGGAGCCCAGTCCCCTGCTTCTACTGGCCAGCACGAGTGTCAGACCCAGCGGTCGTCCCATTCATCACCACATCTTGTGAACTAATAAAAACAATGTCCATGAGGTCATCTCCGTGGGCTTTGGGGTCGGCTGTGTAAATATTTGGTCTTCAAGACTCTTCTCGGCCAAGCTCCTCAGGGTGCTGACGTTAAACACACTCCTTCAGGAAAAATGCAACTGGTCTCAGGAAGCCCTAGGGGTCCAGCTCTCAGAAAGTGTCTGCTCAGGCTAATGTTTGACAACACAAAGCCCATTTTTCCTATGACTTTTTCTCATTTAAGACAAGAAAGATTGCCCTCTGCTCGCCAACACGCATACTCACAGTCATTAATACGAAGGCATTTTAAAACATTTGTGATCAGAAAGGCCTGTGTTTTCTCATTTCTTTACAGTGTCAGAGAGATTTGAGAGAGGGGGGAGGGAGGAGGGAGGAGAGGGGAGGAGGGAGGGAGGAGGGAGGAGAAAGCACCATGAACACCCACCAATGGGGCTTCGTGGGAGGATGCTCCGTCCATGCCTGGGGTGTGGTTATTTGCCGTGGGGTAGCAGATCGGGTGCGGGTCCATGCTGTGTCCTCAGAGGGTGAGCAGACCCCAGGGCAGCTGGGCAGCTGTGTGTGGGCACCCGACTCTGGGTGACCGGGCTGCAGGTGCTTGTACCTGTATTCTGAGGTGTTACCAGCTGTGCCCATCTCCTGTGGCTGCTGGGAGCAGACAGGTGGCCCCCAGGACAGCGGTTTACCCCCTCTACTCTGCACTTTCCGGGGGAGAGTCCTTGAAGCCCCTCCTGCTCCCAGTGGCCCCTGTGGCTGCTGAGGGTCTCACTCTGATCTCTGCCTTCTTCAGCACATGGCCTCTTTCCTCTGCGTTGGAGGCCCAATGGCCGTGTCTCCTTTTCTCAGACGGACACGAGTATTGCATGATTAGGGCCACCCTACTCCAGTGTGACCTCATCTTAACTGACTGCATGTGTAATAACCCCACCTCTATGTAAGGCTACACCTCCTGAGGTCCTCGAGTTCCTTTGGGGTGGGGACACACTGGTGAGAAAACAGCCACCTGTAGCTTATGGGCAGGGGGGAGGAGGGAGGTAGACCTGCCTCCCCCCCCACCCCCCCACCCCGGAGGCTGACTCTCCTGTTTTCAGAGTCACAGCTGCACCTGGGCCTGGGGGAAGCCACTGGGGCAGCGTCCCAGCTGCAGAGCCACATTGCAGGGAAGAAGGAGCCTGGGTCCTAGGAGGAGCAGCTGGCCATGCCAGGGGAGGCTGGGTCCCTGGCAAGAGGGCAGAGGGCGCCAGGCGGGGATCTGACAGCGGGCACTGCTTGTCCACATGAGCAGCCTTGAGCCACAAGGACGACTGCATCCCAGCAGCTGGGGGTTGCTGGGCAAGCTCCAGGGAAAGGGACAAGGAGGGGCAAGGCCCCCAGGATGGGCTGAGGTGACCCAACACACAGGTATGCTGAAGCAGAATATTTTGTCATGATCCCTTGCTGGGTCTCAGGAGGCCTGGAGGACAGACGCCAGCATTGCCGTGACTGGCACAGGGACAATGGGGTGGTGGAGGGCGTGGAGCCCAGCCTGCTGGTGCACGGACAGATGGTGCAGGGTGTGCGTGGCTCAGACGGGAGCATGGGACCCCAGACTCCCCAGATACACCTTCAGAAACTACTTTGTACCAATGCCGTTAGCAGAAGCGATTCTCCATGACATGCCGGAGGTATGACGAGTACTAAGGACTGTGCGCTGCATACCCCTCGGAGCCTCTGTGCCCCCCCGGACGGCTGCTGCCCGGGGTGCCATAGCAACCTCCCCACTTCTGGACACCTGTGCAAGTGTCCCCAAGTGCGGAAGCACCATCTGGCATGTTGCCACACCCGGCACACGTGCACATACCTGCTGTGTACATTTCTGTGATGCCCTCCCGGGATGCAGCTAAGTATGCAGCTGTAAAAACTCGTCCTCAGCACCATGAACGGGGCGGTTTGTCCATCCTCTGGCCAGGGGACATGTGGCTGCCCCACAACATCACAGCCCCAAGAAAGGTCTTGGGGACACTCTTGCTAGGATCCTGGTGCCCATGTGCAGACAGCTGGCCAGGAACCGAGGCCACACCGGTGAGCAGATGCCATGGGCATGGAGGGGCAGGGCCCTGTGCTGCACCACCCCCTCAGCCTCCTGGTCGGCTCAGACACTCGGTTCTACTTCCCTTACTTTTCACAACGGTCACAATGTGGCCCTGGCAAAGGTCACAAATAACCAGGAAAGCAACAGGAATGGCCTCACTGGCTGATACTGGCCAGGGCTCCACAGTGAGGAAACACGACCATATTTTTCATGCTTGTACTTTCCATAAAACCAGCGGCCATGGCCTTTCTCTGTGAGGCCCCCGGGGTCCCGGGCCTGGGTGTCCTGCTGGCATCCTGCTGTCTTCCTGCTCCGACAAGGCTGCCCACCCCGTGACAAGGAAGCTGACTTCTGGGGCCATGGCTGGGATGTGGCGGCAAGTCCAGAGGCCTTGGGGCTCCCGACATGGGAGGATGAAGGCAGGCTTAGGGCTCCAGTCAGAAGGCTGGACCAGAGCTCCTGTCCTTGTCCCCAAAAGAGGCCATGACCGTGTTGCTCCCAGACCTCAGGAGCACTGAGGACAGTAGCCGGCACAGACAGGGGCTCAGTCAGTAGTCCCCACTGTCCTTGCTCAGCACCAAGGAGCTGCAGTTGCCACCGTCTGGAGGTGACCGTGGGGAGCCCCTCCCCAACAGTGCCCTCAGGCACCTGTCTGTGTAGCAGTGGCTCTGAGAGCCTAGGGCTGTGCTGAACCTGGCACGGACACAGGGACTGAGGGCAACTCAGTGGGACCTGGCTACCTGGCTGGCCTCAGTGTCCACATCCATCGGGAGTGGCTCAGTGCCATGAGTGGCTCATGGGAGGGACCTGGATCAGTAGGATCCAGGTCCCTCCCATGATACACAGTGCCTGGTTTACAAACAGCCCTAAAACAAGAAATCTCATCTGTGTGGACAAGTGGAGAGACCCAGAAGAGACACACAGAGGGAAGTCCACTCCAGATGTGAGGCAGGGGCCCGAGTGGGATCTGGAGGCTTGAGAGGGAGAGCAGGGCTGTAGGGAGGGGTCTTCTGGGTCTTCTGAGAGGTCAGGAGGAGACAGCAGGCCAACCTAGGGGCCACACCTGTGGAAGGAAAGGGGGAAGGAGCAGACAGAGGCCCTCAGAGCACCCTGCTGATCTGTAAAGTGTCACCCAAATTCTCGGGGCACCCTGAGACAGAGAGGGTCCCATGGCAGGGCCTTGTGAGCAGAAAGCCTGCCCTCCCAGGGCACAGGGAGATCAGGAAAGATGGGGGGGAGCACCCAGTGGGAGGCAGGCAGATGCCCACGCTCCTCCATGGGCTCACACCACCACCCCAGGGTCCCCTGAGCATTGACCTGCACATAGTCAGGACCATGGACACTCAGCTGTCTGAACTCCAGGCTGCAGCACTGTATGGCCTTCCAGACCTGGGGGCCCCTCTTCTTCCCGGCCAGCCCCCTAGTGGAACCCTCCTGGATGCACGTGGACACTGCGTTACCCCTTCGGGCCCCAGAGGCCTCAGCTCTTTGGGTCAGGGCATGGTCCCTTGAGGGGATCATGTCAGTGGGCAGGAGGAGCCTCATGGAGGAAGAAGCAGGGAGAACCTCTGGAGCCAGGAGCAAGGGCAGGGGGCAACCCCCCCCTGGTGGAGGTGTCAGGTGAGCCTTCCCAGGTGTTCCTATTAACCCCTCCAAGGAAGGGTCACTATTACCCCCAGAATGGGACCCTGGGTCTCCAGAGCAGCTTCTCCTTGAGCAGAAAGCCTGGATTTAACCCGGTCGAGCAGCAGCACCAGGAGCCCAGTTGCTGTGGAAATGACCCTGTGTGCGCCCAGGGGCAATGGGGTGGCCGGGAGGCCCCAGAGCAGGGAGAGGAGGCAGAGCAGAGGATGTGTCCTAGTGGTCAGGCCCGCCTACACTGGCAGGCAGCAAAGGGGCCGGTGGTACCAACTGATGTACCCACAGGCTCCCTGCGTGGGCTTCCAGCAGCTTCACACACCTGTCCACCTGCTGGTCCTGGGGGGCTCCTGCGGTGGCAGGAAGGAGCCAGAGCAAGGGCTGACAGCAGGCACCCTCCTCGGGCCCCGCCGCCTCGCTCAGCATGGCCCTCACCCTCATGCCTGCCTCTGACGGGGGTGACGGGACCCCCGAGCCCAGAGCCATGGAAACACAACCCCCTTCCCAGCCACAGGCGCGTAAAACTCTGGTGACTTCCGAGGGCTGGCTGGGCCTCCAGTCCCTGACGTGCCTCTAACCCCGGCCTCCTGGCTGTTTATCCTCAGCTGCGTGAAGAAGGCATAAACCATGGAGCCTGCCCAGGTATTTATTTTAGTTAGTGAAAATGCCTTGGACTTTGCCAAGAGCCATTTGACTTTAATTGGAAACTTTTGAGGCATTAATACCGCACCAAGGTTTAAGACGTGTCGGAGGCTCTGAAACCATCCATCACGTGAGGCTGCTTTGGACCAGGTGGAATGAAGACAACCTTTTAGCAAATCCACCTCCCTTAATGGACTCATTTATAACTCTCGGCATCGCTGGGCAGCGTCTCTCCGGCAGAACCCCAGGAGCGCCCGCCAGCGAGTCTGAAAGCAGCCAACATCTGGTGACTGTAAATGAGGAACCCAGAAGAAACAAAACACAACGTAAACAAGAGGCCGTTTGGGGAGGGCCAGCTGGACGCCCCGGTTCTGTGCTTAGGGCAGACACTTCCCCGCCATGTGCAGGAAGTGGGGGGGGCACCATCTGCACTTCCTCCGAGAAATGTCCCCAACAGCTCTGTTTATGGAGGGTTTCTGGGGCCAGCCTGGCCAGGAAGCCACACCAGCTGCTCCAGCCTCGTCCCCCACACATTCCCCTGGGCGTCTCGGGCCCACCCCATCATCGGTCCTGGGCTCAGGCTTTTCCCCATGCCTGGAGCACTCCTCCCCAACCTCAGCTGCACCAGTTAGCTATCGCCGTGAGACAAATGATCCCAAACTTAGCAATGGAGAACAACAAAAGTTCAGAATGTCAAAAAGGAAAGAGCAAAATTGAAATGACTCAAAATAGAAGCAAATGCAATTAACTACCTTCTCATTAGATTTTAAGTCATATTTGATGATTGAAGTAAAAATTATAATCTGAGGTGGTTCTCAGCATATGGAGAAAAAAATACTTAAGATCTGTTCTTCAGATGGGAAAGGTAATGAATCTAAACGGAATTAAGTTTTCTACATGCCACAATATATTCAAAAATGTTGCACGTAAGTTAAGAGAATACTAAAAGATGTTGAAATAATCTACAGAATGATGTTAAGTGATCATATGGTAGTTCTATTTTTAACCTTTTTCAGGAACCTTCATACTGTTCTCCAGAGTGGCTGCACCAGTTTGCATTCCCTCCAACAGTGCCCAGGGGTTCCTTTTTCTCCATATCCTCCCCAACTCTTGTTGTTTCTTATGTTTTTTGTTTTAGCCATTCTGACCAGTGTGAGACGACATCTCATTATGATTTTGATTTGAATTTCCCTGATGATGAGTGATGTTGAGCATCTTTTCATGTATCTGTTGGCCATTTGTATGTTTTTGGAGAAACATCTGTTCATGACTTCAGCCCATTTTTAATAGGGTTATCTAGGGGTTTTGTGGTGAGTGTATGAGTTCTTAATACATTTTGAATAGTAACCCCTTGTCAGATATAATGTTGCCATTTGTGACAACATGGATGGACCCAGAAATATTATGCTAGTTGAAAAAGTCAGAGAAAGACAAATAGATATGATTTCATTTACATGTGTAATCAAAACAACAAAACAAATGAATGAACAAATAAACAAATAACGACTAAAAAGGGAGAAAGAAATTAATTCCTAGAGAACAAACTGGCAGCTGCCCAAGGTGGGGGTGGGGGGAGAAACAGGTGAAGGGGTCCCTCCCATGGGATATAGACATCCATTTATAAAATAGATAAATCATGAGATGAAAAGCACAGCATAGAAAATTTAGCCAATAATACTGTCATACATTTATTGTGGAGAGTATTTCATAACATATATAATAGTTGAATCGCTATGTTGTACACCTGAAACTAATTTACTATCATACTTCAGTTATACTTCAATTTAATTTTTTTAATTCAAAAATACAGAGTAGAGGGGAGCCTGGGTGGCTTAGTTGTTGAGCATCTGCCCTCAGCTTGGGTCATGATCCCAGAGTCCTGAGATCGAGCCCCGCATTGGGTTCCCTGCTCAGTGAGGAGCTTGCTTCTCCCTCTCCTACTCCCCCTGCTTATGTTCCCTCTCTTGCTGTGTCTCTGTCAAATAAATAAAATCTTTAATAAATAAATAAATAAATAAAAATACAGAGTAGAAATTGATGAAACAGGAAAACAATATAGAAATTTAATGGGGGGGGAAGCTGGTTCTTTGAGTAAACAATAAAAGATAATCCTCTAGCAAGACTAAAAATACCCAGAGAGTAGACACAAACGACCAACATCAGGAATGGAAAAGACACTACCATTCCACCTACTAAAACCACTTACATGGTGATGGGGATTCTACAAACAATTCTAGCCTCATAAATTCAACAACTGAGAAGAAATGGAGAGAAATAACAAGAGTAATTTCTCAAATTCCACAAACTATGAAAAATAACTCAGTCAAATGAGACAAACTATATAATCCTGTAACCTTTAATAAATTGAGTTGGTAAACTGTAAGGTCCTGAGAAAAAAGTTTCCAGGCCCAGATTTTTTGCTACAGAATTCTAACAAACACTTAAAGAAGAGTGAAAACCATTTCTACTCAGTAAGGCTCAGAAAACAGAGCCGGGATAACTTCCCAGCTTCTGTCAGAAGTCCCGTCATGGCCTGATACCAAACCCAGAAAAGGACTGCTTGAGAAGGGAGAGAAGGGAAACAATAGACCAATCTCTCTCATGAAAATTCAGATGCAAAGATTCTCCACAAAATATGAGCCCAGTGAATTCATCAGTGTAACACAAAAGCATTATATACCATGACCAAGTGAGATTTATTCCAGGGATGCAAAGCCAGTTCGATAGTCTATAATCAGTATAATATAACCCATCCAAGGATTAGGGAGAAAAGCCAAATGACCACACCAATCAATACAGAAAACAATATTTCATAAAATCCAAGACCCACTCATGATAAAATCTTAAGGAACTAGGAACAGAGGGGGGAACTCCCTCAGCTTACCCAAGAACACCTACTACAAAAATCTTACAGTTAACATCATACTCAAAGTGAAGGGTTGGGTTCTTTGACCCTAAATTTGGGGACAATCACCACTGTCATTTCACATAGTCCTGGAAGTTCCAACCACTGCATTAAAGCAAGGGAGAAAGGTACACAGACTGGAAAGGAAGAATTTAAACCATCCCCATTTGCAGATGATCTGACTGCATATGTGGAAATTACAGAAAAATTTCCTACAACAAACTGAGCTCAGCAGGGCCAAAGGACACAAGACCAACACACAATAATCAACTGCACTGCTATATACTAGCAAGAAATATGTAAGCATAAAAAAAAACACATCATTTGCATGCTTCCAAAAAGGTATAAAGTGTAACAAATATGTATAGGATCTGACAATTTAAAAATGTTCGTTGAAAAATCCAAAAAGACCTAAATAAATTGGAGAGCCATACCATGCTCATGGATTGGAAGACTCAGCACAGTAAAGAAGTCAGTCTCAACTGATCTATTGTACTGGTGCAGTTCCTTTCAGAACCCCAAATGGGTTTTTGGTCCATGTAAACAAGCTCATTCCAGAATGTATGTGGAGAGCACAGGTTCCAGGGTAGCTAGGCAGCTGTGACCAGGAAGGACCATGCAGGAGGAGCCCCTCTCTCTCGCTCACCACAGCAAAGGGCACAGGGTGGTGCTGGGGGAACAGACCCAGGGATCAGCAGGACACAACAGGGACCCAGCATGAGCCCCACCCAGGACAAGGGTGGTTACCAAAGGTGCAAAGAGAGGAAAAACACCCTTTCCATGAATGGCATTGGGGCAATGGGACATCCCCAGGCAAACAAGGAGCCCAACCTAAACTGCACAACTGATACATATACCAGTTCAAAATGGATTATATATTTAAACATAAAATGTAAATTATAAAATTTCAAGAAAAAAATAACTCAGGGGAAAGTCTTAGGATCTAGGACCAGTGAGCCCTTAGGCTGGACACTACTAAATTGATAAATTGAACGCCATCAAATTAAAATTGTTTGCTCTGTAAAAGACTGTTAAGAGCTCTGGAGGCAGCTGGGTCAGCAGCGGTTAGAACTTGTAGGTCCAACCTGAGGGCTAGTAGCCAGGGAAACTGAAGCCCAGAGAGGAGCTGGAGAAAACCAGAGCTGGTCATCACAGCAACCAGCCCTTGAGAAGGGGTACAGTGGCCATACTGTGGTCACATGCAGTGGGGTGTCAGGAATGTGGAGTTCCCCAAAGTTCATGGACCACAACCTTTGCATTCTGTCTTCAGAGCACATGTAGAGGGACAGGGATCCATAGAACCCTCCCTGGGAAACGTGAAGCAAGAATGGTAACACCCCTGAGCACTCACGTATCCCAACACTACCCCACTCACATTACACCATCCCATGCTCTCCTACAGCATTGCCTGTAAGGTGTTTGGCACGTAGTAGGTGCTCAGTAACCAAGGTTCCATCTCCTTCTTTCTCTGATGGTTTCTCAGAACCTCACAGCCCTAGCTCAGGGTCACTAGTTCTGTGAATGTCTATTAGGATGGTGTTGCCCGCACAGGACAGAATAGCACCTGTCACTGCCCCAACCCCGGGTGTGCCCAAAGCACACGCTCCTCTTGGCTGCTGAAGAGCTCCTTTTGGAAGCTGGTACCAGCTCAAAGAATGAAACTTCCAGGGATGCCTGGGTGACTCAGTTGGTTAAGCAGCTGTCTTTGGCTCAGGTCATGATCCCAGCGTCCTGGGATCGAGTCCCACATCGGGCTCCTTGCTCGGCAGGGAGCCTGCTTCTCCCTCTACCTCTGCCTGTCACTCTGTCTGCCTATGCTCACTCTCTCTCTATGAAAAATAAATAAATAAAATCTTTAAAAAAAAAAAAAGAATGAAACTTCTATTGTAAAATCTGGCTGCAAACCCTCTGATACTCCTGCATGGAGTGGTGGTCTCTGTCCCCTCCTTGGAACCAGGTGGGTTGTGGCTGCTTTGAACAAGGACAGGGGAAGTGACACAATGGCTTCAGAAGCCAAGTAATAGGAAGCCATGCAACTTCCACCTTGCTCACTGGGACACCCAACTTGGAATTCTGGTCTGCCATGGAAAAAGTCTCATTACCCTGAGGCCACCATGCTGAGAGGAAGCCTAAGCCACATAGAGAGCCATTGAAGTTGACCTTCCCCATGGGGCAGTACCCCAGTCATCTCAGCACTGCTGACAGCAGCGTGCTGTCTGCAAATGGACCATCCAGCCCCACTCTTCCAGACTGTTTTAGTCACATAAAGCCCTTTGAATCTTCCCAGCTGAAGCACTAGACACTACAGAACAGAGAGAAGCTGTCCCCACTGTGTCCTGTTTGAATTTCTGGCCCACAGAATCTGTGGGCATAATAAAACCATTGTTTTAAATCCCAAAGTTTGGGGTGGCTTGCTATGTAGCAATCAAGGTCATTAGATTATAGCATCACGGAGCACTGGGTTCTGGGTCCAAAGCCCTAATTTGTTATGGACCAGCAGTGGAAATCTCTGAGTTCCATTTCCCCAGAGGAAAAAGGATCTAAGTTGGTCATAGAACATGATGACAGATGTAAGACCCTGCACCCTCTCTGTCCCTTTCAAGGGCAGACATTGCTAATCGAGCACAGCACTGCTCCCACACTCAGTGGCAGTCTACTCAAGTAGCCCTCTTGACTTGGACTCACAGTTAATCAGGCATCATGACACCCACTCCTAGAGTTTCCATGGTGAACTCTGTGGAACACGGGTGCTGCTCAAAGGGTCCCTTTCTGCCTCCTTGTGGAGCTGGGACATTTCATGTCATCTTCTTCAGTCCTCAGACTGGGATTACACTACCAGCTTCCATGCTTCTCAGGCCTTCAGACTTGTAATGAATTACATCTCCAGCTGTCCTGAGTCTCTAACTTGCAGGCAGCAGATCGTGGGACTTCTCAGCTCCCATAATCACATAAGCCAATTCCACATACCAAATATCTCTCTTGATAGTTAATTTGAGAAGATCCTAGACTGGTGCATACAATAACTGAACCTTGAAAAATTTACTAGAAGGATTCAATAGTGGATTTGAGCATCCAGAACAAAGAATAAGTGGACTTGAAGTTAGGACAATTGAAATGACTGTGACCACGAAACAGAAAGAAAAATCAACAGCAAAAAAAATGAACAGAGCATAAAGGACCTGTGAGATGCCATCAAATAGATCATCATATGCACTGTGTGAATTCCAATATTTTGTAGCAAAACTTAAAAACAACCATACCCAGATACATTATAATTAGTCTGTCAAAAGCTTAAGACCAAAAGAAAATACTGAATGCATCAAAAGAGAAGCAACTTTTCACATACAAGGGATCTACAATAAAATTATCAACTGATTCCTCACCAAAAATCTTGAAGGCCAGAAGAAAGTGGGATGATATACTCAAAGTGCTGAATGAAAAAACTGTCAATCAAGATTTTATATTCAGCAAAATTCTTTCCAAATGAGCAAGAAATTAAGACATTCCTAGCTGGGACGCCTGGGTGGCTCAGTTAGTTAAGCGGCTGCCTTCAGCTCAGGTCATGATCCCAGAGTCCTCGTATCGAGTCCCACATCGGGCTCCTTGCTCGGCAGGGAGCCTGCTTCTCCCTTTGCCTCTGCCTGCCACTCTGCCTGTGCTCGCTCTCTCTCTCTCCCTCTATGACAAATAAATAAATTTAAAAAAAAGACATTCCTAGCTAACCAAAAGCTGAAGGAATTTGCCTCTATTAGACCTGCCCTACAAGAAATGCTAAAGGAAGTTCTTCAGTTGCAAAACATTAGCCTGAAGCTATACAAAGAAATAAAGATTCCTGATAAAGGCAAATACATGGAGTTATATAAAAATGCCAGCATTATCTCAATTTTAGTTTGTAACTCCACTATTTATTTTCCAAAGGATTTAAAAAAAAATGCATAATAATTATAAACCTATGCTATTGGGTGTAAAGTATATAAAGATGTAATTTGTGATATCAATAACATAAAAGGGGGAAAACATACAAACAGAGATATTTGTATACAATGGAAATCAAATTTGTATCAGTTCAAATTATATTGTTGTAACTTTAGAATGTTAAATGTAAACTCCATGGTAACCACAAAGAAAATATATATAGAAAATATGCATGAAGGACAATGAAAAGAGAATAAAAATGTTTCACTTCAAAAAAATCAACTAACCCCCAAAAAAGTCAGTGAGGGTATGAGACACAAAAAGCTATAAGACATATAGGAAACAAACATCAAAATGACAGAAGCAAGTCCTCCCTTATCAGTTACTACTTTAAATATAAATGGATTAAATTCTTCAAAGGCAAATTAACAGAACAAATAGAAAAGTGATCTAACTATATACTGCCTACAAAAAAATTCACTCTAGATCTAAGGATACAAATAGATCAAAAGTCATAGAATGAAGAGATCTTCGATGCAAATAGTAAACAAAACAGAGCTGGGGTAGCTATTATAATACCACAGATGGATTTTAGGTCAAACACTGTTACAAGAGACAAGGACATTACATTATATTGATGAAAAAGTCAATTCACCAGTAACGTAAAATAATTACAAATATATATGCACCAAATAACAGAGACTCCTAATACATGAAGCAAGCAGTGACAAATTAAAGGGAAACAGACAGCTCAACAATAACAGCTAGAGACTTCAATACTCAACTTTCCATAGTGGTCAGAACAACCAGACAGAATATCAATAGGAAATGCAGAATTTGAACTAATAAATCAACTAGTGGTAAAAGATATGACCCAACAACAACAGAATGTAGTCCTTCTCAAGTAGACATGGAACATTCTCCATGACAGAATACATGTTAGGCCAAAAAGCAAATCCTGATACATTTTTTAAAACTGAAATCATACCAAGTATCTTTACTCATTACAAAGAATGAAACTAGAAATTAATTAACAAAAGGAAATCTGGAACATTCACAAATAACATGAAAATTAACATACTCCTAAATAACCAATGATCAAAAAATAAAAAGGGAAAATACCTTGAGATGAATAAAATAAAAGAAACAACATACCAAAATTTATGGGACACAGAAAGCAGGACTGAAAGGAAAATTTGTAGCAACAAACATATATTCTGAAAATGTCAAATCAACTCAACTGTACACTTTTAAAAAAACTAGAAAAGGAAACACACAATGTGAGAAAAAGGAAGGAAACAATAAAGATTAAGGCAGATATAAATAAACTATAGAATAGAAACACAACAGAGAAAAAAAATCAATGAAACCAGAAGTTGGTTCTTTGAAAAGATCAACAAAATTGACAGACCTTTAGCTAAAATGACTTACGAGTGAAGATGCAACTTTCAAATTCAGAAACGAAAGTGAAGTTACTACTAATTTTACAGAAACAAAAGGGATTATAAGAATTAGGATTTAAAGAATACTGTGGAACACCTGGGTGGTTCAGTTGGTTGGGTGTCTGCCTTTGGCTCAAGTCATGATCCCAGGGTCTTGGGATCAAGTCCTGCATTGGGCTCCCTGCTCCATGGGGACCCTGCTTCTCCCCCTGCCTCTGCGTTTCTCTCTCTCTGTCTCTCATGAATAAGTAAAATAAATAAATAAATAAAAGAATACTGTGAACAATTATACATCAACATACTGGAAGAAACCTAGAAGAATGGACAAATTCCTAGAAACAAACAATGTACCAAAACTCACTCATGAAGAAACAGAAAATCTAAATAGGACTGTAACCAGTAAAGAGACTGAATCAGTAATTTAAAATCTCCCAACAAAGAAATATCCAGGACTGAATGGCTTCCCTGGTGAATTCTAACAGATATTGAAAGAGGAATTATACCAGTCTTTCTCAAACTCTTTCAAAAATTTAAGAGGAGGAAATACTTCCTAACGTATTTGAGGAGGCCAGCATTACCCTGATGCCAAAACTAGACAAATATACTACAAAAAAAAAAAAAAAAAACAGAAAGAAAGAAAAAGAAAAGCACAGACCAATATCCCTTATGAATACAGATGCAAAAATCTTCAACAAAATACTAGCATACAAAATTCATCAGCATATGAAAATAATTATTACTATGACCAAGTAAGTGGGATTTAACCCAGGAAGGCAAGGGAAGTTCAACATATGAAAACCAGTCAATGTAATACATCACCTTAACAGAATGAAGGGAAAAACCACATGATCATTTCAATCAATGCAGAAAAATCCAATACTCCTTTGTGATTAAAAAATAATCAATAGATTAGAAATAAATGGAAGTTCCTCAACATGAAGTATCATATATGAAAAAAACCCACAGCTTACATAATACTCAATAGTAAAAGACTGAAAGCACTTCCTCTAACATTGGGAATCAGAAAAAATTACCCTCTCACCACTTTATTGAACCTAAAAAAGGCAAGAATAAGAAATACAAGTTATCCAAATTGGGAAAGAAAAAGCAAAATTATTTCTGTTCTAATATGACATGATGTACTAGGTACAAACACTAAAGAATCCATACAGAAACAAAGCTGTCGGAGGTAATAAGTGAATCCAGCAAATCTGCAGTATACCAAACCAACAGGCCACCATCAGTTGCATATTTGTATACTAACAATAAAAAAGAAATGATAAAAATAATTCTGTTTATAAGAGCATCAAAAAGAATAATATATGAACAAATTTGTCTAAGTATACAAAGACTTGTACACAGAGAACTACGAAACCTGGCTAAAAGAAATGAGAGCAGACATCAATGTTATGACATCCCATGTTCATGGATCAGAAAACTCAATATTGTTAAGGTGACAAAACTACCAAAAGAATCTAAAGATCAATGCAGTTTTTTTTTTCAGAAATAGAAAAACCCAGCCCAAAATTCACATGGATTCTCAAGTAAGCCCAAACAACCAAAGAATCTAAAAAAGAAGAGCCAATTTGGAGGACTTACACTTCCTTATTTCAAATTTTACTGAAAAATTACAGCAATCAAAACAGTGTGATCTGGCTAAAGACGGAATCATAGAGCAATGGGATAGAATGGAGAGCCATAAAGAGACCCTCACATATATGGTCAAATGATTTCCAAGAAGGGAGCCAAGACTATTCAATAGGGAAAAGACAGTTTTTTCAACAGTTTTGGAAAACTGCATATCCACATACAAAGGAATGAATTTGAACCCTTCCTTTACTCCATATTCAAATATTAACTGAAAACAGATCAAGACATAAACATAAGAGCTGAAAACTATGAGTCTTAGTAGGAAACATACAGAGGAATCTTCATGACCTTGGGTATGTCGCTAAAAGCACAGGCAACAACAAAAAAAAGTAAGTTGGATCTGTCAAAATTAAAAACTTTGGTGCATCAAAAGGCAAAATCAGGAGAGTGAAAAGATAATCCACAGAATGGGAAAAAATATTTGCAAATTATACATCTCACTAGGAACGCATATCAAAAACATATAAAGAACTCCTACCACTCAACAACAAAAATCAAACAATCCACTTCGAAAATGGGCAAAGGATTGACAGATTTTTTTTCAAAGATGTGCACATGGCCAACAAGCACATACAAAAATGTTAGACATTTTGTCGCGTGGCTCTGACCCAAACGGCAGCACAAAGAACCTCGCCAGTGTCAGGCTGGGTGGAGTAAGCCAGCCACAGAAGGGCACGTACTCTGATTCTTCTTCTGAGAAGCTCCCACAGAGGGGGGGACGTGGTCCACAAGGGCTGGTGGGGGCAACAGCAAGTTATACTTGGCGGTCCCAGTTTCTGTTTGGGACAGTGAGAGAGTTCTGGAGGCGTGTAGTGGCCACGGTTAGGCAATACTCTGAGTGTACTTAATGCCGTCACTGAATTGTCACTTAAAGATGGTTGAAACCGTAAGTTTTATGTTATATGCATCTGGCCACGATGAAAATAGAAAAGAAAGGAAAGGAGGCTCAGCATCCCGGCCAGCGCGGATGCTGCCCAGCCTGACAGTGCCAGGCGACTGGACTTCCTTCTTCCTGACCCAGCCTGCATTCGAGTGGGTCTCTCGGGCTGGGGTGCTCACGTTCAGAGTAACCCAGAAGGAGGCTTTAATCCGCACAGAAGGAAGGTGAAGGAGGGGCAAGTCTCTCCCCTTCTTCAGGAGAAGGGGAAACGCTCATCCTATTCCCAGATGGAACTCCTAGCCTTTCAGCTGGAGAAGTGTACCCTTCTAGAGCCGCTCTAGAAAGAAGGCAGGTAGTGAGCAAGCAGTTACGACTAAGCGTGCATGAGGTTCACATGGCCGGGACTCATCTTCCCCATCATGAATGGGGTGCTTGCCCTGCACTGCGGACGAAGAACCCCAGGCTCAGTGAGGCACTGGGACTGGCCCAGGTCTCATAGGTACGACACATGGGAGAGTCAGGAACAGACTCCACATCTGCCTGAATCAGAAGGGAGACGTCATTGGCCAGAGGCAGGGAAATGCTGGATAGAGAAGGGGAAGGTTCAGCCTCGGGCTTTGGCCCCAGAGCACTGCACATCTTTGGTCCAGTCCTTCCATCTCTCTGGGCCTTGTTTCCTTCATCAGCAGAAGGAGGATGCGAATGTCTGCCTTTCAGGGGCTGGTGCTTGAGTCATTGTGATTCTAGCCTGAATGACTCATTCAGGGGAGATTTATGGTGGCTGGTCTGAGTCCTTCCATGTGCTTGAGGTGAGCACCCTGGGAGAGTCACATTCTCTGAGTCTGAAAACATTTTCCTTCCCAAAATGTAATGAAGTAGGCTCCCCAGTGGGAGTGAACACCAGGAGGGCAGGCGAGGCACTTGTAACTGGAGAAACAGCCACCTGGTGGCAGCATACAGGGTGACTTCTCTTCCGGACATGAGTAAGACTGAGAATTCTTTAAAAAATCTTTGGAAGCCTAATGACCTCTGAGGAAAGCAGGTGGAGAAGCAGGGGAGTTTGGGGTTCCCACGGGTGAGCCGCACGAGGAAACCCCAAGCGTAAAGGTGGGCCCTGGCTTTGACTTCTCGAGGCTGTGAACTGACTGGGGCCCCCCGCCCCCCGCAGTGTGAGCCCCTTACCCAGACGCCTAGCACCTCCTTCTGAGCTCTTCCAACAAAATCTTCCCACAGAACTGGAGGAGACAGCCAGGGGTGTGGCCAGGCTTCCTAGCACTGGCTGGGGTGCGGGGCCACTCCTCCCCAGAGATGATGTAATTCCTGGAGCGGGGGGGGGGGGGGGGGGGGGGGGGGGGGGGGGGGGGGGGGGGAGGGTGCTAGATAGATGTGCTATGAACACCCCCCACCCACCCCCAAGCCGCCAGGCAGTGGATGCAGACATCCCAGGAGGGCAACAGCCCCACACGTCAGGGCAGCTGAGGCTAAGGCTGCCTGTGGAGGAGTTCACAGTCCTGGGGAGACAGAGACAGGCACCCCGAGAGGCCTCTGAGGAAGCAAACGCCAATGCAGGATGGTAGCATGAGAGAACGCACCGGGGAAACTGAGGCAGAGTGGCGAGGCCTTGCCCCCACATGAAGCTGCTGCTCAGTCCACCCATGGTTGCCATGCGGAAGCCTGGGCTCATGTGACCAGAGCTCCTGTTTTTTCCTAGAAACTCCAGTGATCCAGATACTTCCATGACGTGTGTGCAAGCCGTCAAGACCATCTCGGCTCTGTGCCTGTAACAAGAAGCCCCAGGCCTCAGCAGATGGAAGGAAAAGACGGTCTTCTCGCTCAGCCATACTTAGCGCAGTGTGGGACGCCCCTGGTCACCGGCATCACCTACTGTGACTGAGGTCCTGTGACATTCATGGGGGCATGTGTGGGGGCTGGGCCCGTGGACGCTGCTGGAGGAACCTCCCTGTCCCAGGTATCTCCACACCAAGGACAGAGGGCCAGGCCAGCCCAGCCAGATGCCCAGTCCCATAAGAGACGCGTCTCCTCCGCTCCCCGCTGGGCTGACTGTGGAGGCGTTCGGAGGGAGGAAGTCCCTGCAGGTACACAGCGAGCCACCCCATTAAAGTGCTCTGCTCAGCGTGCAGGCCATACAGAGCACCTGCAGGGGGCCTGTGTCCTGGGACCGTGAGCCAGCTCTGACTGCCAGCCAGCCGCAAAGCTGGGTGCACATGGGCGCACACAGGGGCTGGCTCCTGGCGCCGGCGCCCGCGCCTTCTCTGTCCTTCCCGGGGCTGCGCCTCTCCCAGAGAACCCTGCCCCGTGGGCTCTACACCTGCTGTCCAACACCTTCCTCGGCACCTTCTGCCCTATCCCTTTCACCCACAGAGCAGGGACTCCTTATTTTGTGGGTTGTTGTTTTTTTTTTTAAGATTTTATTTGACAGACAGAGATCACAAGTAGGCAGAGAGGCAGGCAGAGAGAGACGGAGAGGCAGGCTCCCTGCTGAGCAGAAAGCCTGATGACTCAATCCCAGGACCCCGAGACCATGGCCTGAGCCGAAGGCAGCGGCTTTAACCCACTGAGCCACCCAGGCACCTGGGACTCCGTATTTTGGAAGAAACAAGGAATGAATTCATGGGATCCCCATTTTTTAGGTACAAATGACTTCAGATGGCATGATTACCCACTTGCACAAGGCGAGTTCTGCAGCAAGCACTAGCTGATCCCCCCCGCCAGGCTTGGCACTGCTCCATGGCCAGAACAGCCCCACTCCATCCTCGGGGCAGCCCTGAGGTCAGCACGCCGGCATCACCACCCCAGTCTACAGATGGGGAAACCGAGTCACAGAGGAATTAGGAGCTTGCCCTCAGCCACCATGGGTCCTGGAACAAGGCAGGGCACGACTGCCAATGCCTGCAGCCCACTGTGCCACGACCCTTGGGGGTCATGCCCTTCCACCTGGGGCGCGGGACTGCCTGGCTTGTGTCTCCCTCGCTCCCTGGGAACGGCCCTGACTGGGTGCCCCTGGGCTTCTGCAGGGGACCTTGGCTTCTGGGAGTCACCCCAGCCCCTTGTAGCCCTGATGCTGGCTGGGGGCCACCCTCACCATCCTCATCGCCCGGTGCTGAGGAGAGTGGCACCCACCCCACCAACCGGCCATCAGAGACTGCCAGCGGGAGGAAGCCGTGCTCCAGCCAGACCTCTAGACTGTAGCCCCTAGGCAAAGCCTCTTGCTGGGGCCCCTGCACCCAAGGGGTAATGGATTTGGTGAGGAGGAAACACCATCCGTTGGATCGTGTGTGTGTTAAGAGACATAGAACATGAATGTCCTGTTTTAAACATTTTTAAGTCGAGGGTCATCAAGCACACCCTTGGGATTGCACAGCAATGATAAAAATGACATTTTCATCCTGCAAAACTGTGTCCCTAGTAAGCACTCACGTCCCCCTCTGCTCCCCTGGCCCCCAGTGCCTAGCTGACTTTTTGCCTCTACAATCTAGTTACTTTAGACACGTCCTGCAATATGTAATTTTGTGGCCAGCTTCCTTCATGAACCACAGTGTCCTTGAGGTTCCTCCGCACCATAGCAGGCAACACGATCCTCCTGCTTACAGCTGCATGGTCCTCCACTGCACACACACACCATGGCTTGTCCATTCGTCCACAGATGTACACACACACGTGCACGCCACAGCTTGTCCATTCGTCCACAGATACACACACACACGTGCACGCCACGGCTTGTCCATTCATCCATAGACGCACACACATACATGTACACCACAGCTTGTCTGTTCACGGACGCACACACATGCGTGCACGCCGTGGCCTGTCTGTCCACGGATGCACGTACACATGCGCACACCACAGCTTGTCCGTTCATCCACAGACACATACACACACGTGCGTGCCTCCGCTTGTCTGTTCGTCCACACTGTAGCCGTGAACGTGTGCATGCAAACGCCTGCCCTCAGTTCCCTTGGGGGTACACCCAGAAATGGGGTTAGTGCATCATAAAACAATTCCATCCCCAATTTGTTGAGGAAAAGAAGCATGTTCTTATATGGTTTTCTAGTAATTCATATTGAATATAGAAAAGTGGGAAAAACATAGTCAAGAAAAAAAGAACACCAAAAATGACTGCTTTTTTTCAGGTTCACAGAAGAAAACTGCTACTACCATGTGTGGGGCCCCCTCTGGAGGTGTGAACACGCCTCCATCCCATCCGTCCGGCTCTGCTCCCGTCTTGCCCTCCCCACGCACGACTGCCCACCGGCCAGGCTCCAGGCCCCGCGTGCCTCGCAGGTGCTGGGGCCCAGCCGCTAAGAGTCATCTAGAGAATATATTCGAGCTGTCGTGTGGAGTTGAGTTTCTTTTGGCACACGCCAGGGACTGACAAAAATATTCACGTCAAAACATTTCTGGTGCAAAATTTATGAAAGCATTTGAATTCGGCCTGGGCATTTTTTCCTTTTTCCCTCTCCTCCTCCCCCGCCTTGTCCCAAGTTGGGGGCGGGGAGAAGAGATAGAGTCCAGATGTTGGTGAGAATGACTCCCTCCTCTCCCTCCCCCAGCCCCTCTGGCCAGAGGGACATCGGAATCAATGGCCACTGTGTGTCCACAGGAGCACAAAAGGTTGGTGTGGCCAGGCCCGGGGCCCTCCCGGCCGGCCGTTCCAGGCCTGCAGTCCGCCCCTAACCCCGGGGTCGGGGTAATTGTCTGCAGAGGCGGCCTGGGGCGGGGGCAGTAATGATTTAGGCAGGATCTATTTCACTGCAAGCCTTTTCTACTCCGAAGACGCCTAATCGAAAGTAATCTGAAAATTAGGGAAAATAAAAACCATGCCCACCGTTACATAAATACCCATTTCCTTGCACTGGCTGCTCGAAACCACCTCATTCCAGCGCAGCGTGATGTTTCCCTGATGGCTGAGGCCCGGCTGGGGGCTTCTGATCCTCTCCGCCCGCCCGCGGCTCCCATGGGGCTCTCGGAGCAGGGGGTGGAAGCAGCCTTGGCATTGTCGCCCAGGTCCCCGTGGGGCCAGGCCCTGCAGACCTCATATGTGGCCAGGGGGTGGGGTGGGCAGGGGGACAGCTGTGCTGGAAGTGGCCTGTGGGACACCCAGTTACTCTTCCCCCATGACCGCCATCTCGTCAAGACCATCCAGGCCACCTCTCTTCTGGGGTCACTCCTTGGCTCTCAGACCCTCACAGCCCAAAGGCCCCAAAGGCTTTTCCCAAAGCTGCTCCGGATGCCATGACAGCCCCTGGCCTGGGTCTGTGCTTGCCCCAGGCCTTCTGTCTAGGCCTGGCCCAGGTGAAAAGTCACGCTCTCAGAGCAGCCCTCCCTGACTCCCCATCACAGGATCCCTCCCTGCGAGATTGGCCTGTCCTGCCCAGGGTCTTGCCTCTTGAGACATGTCCACAAGCTCCAGGGGACAGGGGCCATGTGAGCCCGATTGCCACGGCTGGCACTCGTCATGCAATAATGGGGTACAGTGGTTTACCAAAGGGGTGGGAGCTCTGGGGCCAGGAGGAAAACCCAGATCCAGTCCTGCGTATACCATCTGCCTGTCGCCTCGTGGGCCACTGGGCAGGGACAGGCACAGCACAGCAGATGGTGGGACTCAGCATGACTGCAAATCCTCTGGTGTTCCCTCAGAAAGTGAGATCTCCCCTTGGATGTGCTGCTGGGCTTGTGACAGAAAACTTCCAGAAGGTTCTGGAAGGCCCCAAGTATTCAAGTCTTCCAAGTCAGACCCCACTTGGGATGTTGGGACATGCCCTCTGGGCCAAGCCAAGAGCTGTGCGTGGAGGTGGACAGGTATGCAAGCAAGGGAGGTAGTGCCTGGCCGGGACAGAAGCTTCCGGTGTTGGGTGGAGGCTGGACAAGGGGACCTTCCAGCTCTCTGGCCCCTGCCTGGGCCACACACAACCCCGCCCTCACCACGGTCACACCCACACCCTGGGATTGCCCCACCTGAAGCACAGTCATCACCCGTCCCGATGTCCCCCACTTGACCAGCCCCTTCCCCAGGCTGGCCCAGGGGCTTGGCTCACAGCAGCCTGTGGTCAGGTACACTGGGCATGAGGGGTGCTCACCAGCCTGGCTGGGTTGGAGTGGTGATGGCAGGGGTTCCAGGGGCCAGCAGCTGTGAAGGGGGGATGACCATTAGGGAGGGACGAGGGAGGGAGGGAAGGAAGGATCCGTGGGGAAAGGACTGAGGGAGCAAGAGGAGGATGCTGGGCAGGTGTGTATAACATGGCTACACACCCCCTCCTCTGGGTCCCGGGAGGCCACCCACATCTGTCCTTTCCATGTCCTTAGGGGACCCCTGTGCCTGCCTGGGATGGACCCCGGCCCGTTCATGCTTCCCCAGGGCCCCAAAGGGGGCAAGGCATACTACGGTCCCTCCTATTTCTACTTGGAACCTGATGCTGCATCCGGGGGCAGCAGCCAAGGCTGCCCAGAGCAGGGTGTGGGCTCTGGGAAGCCAAGTGGAGTCCTCATGCCAGTCCATTCCTGGCCATTCCTGTGACACCCCCCCACCCCATTCCTTCAGGCTCCCAGGGGCAGAAATCAGCCCCTCAATTCCCATGGGAGCCCTGACCCCTCTCCCTGGGGCTTGCTGGGCCACGTTGTGGGAATTCCGATTCTGCCTTTGGAATGACCCACCTGCAGTATCTGAGGCTTCCGTTAAAATGTCCATCTGAATGCCCTGCGCCCAGGCCAAGGTTCCCCAAGCGGCACAGGCTCCATCCCAGTCCAGTGAGGGCAAAGGCACACACTGTCAGCACTGGCCTCAGAATACTCCCCCTGGGAGCTCTGGAAATGCAAATGGCACATCCCAGGTAAGGCTGGCTGGGGTGTCCTGGAGTGCAGGGCCAGCAGGGAGGCAGCAAAGTGCAGGCCTGGCTGTGGGGCCTGGGTGAGCTGCCCATGGAGCCCAGGCAGGGCACTTCCCTGAGGGTCCAGGACCCAACATGAGTAAGAGCTAACTGGGAAGGATGGGGTGTCCAAAGGCCAGAGACCCACGGCAGCTTCGTGTTCCCTTTCCCCTTCCAGAAGCCTCACCTCTCCTCCGTCCCTCCCAGTGTGGGAACCTGACAGGCACACTGACCCTGCGGGCTTTGGGGTGGGCCCTGTGGGGCGGGTAGGGGCCTGGGGCTGGGCAGTAGTCGGAGGGAGGGCCACGGGAAGGCCCTCGGAGCCGGCGCTGTGTTGCAATTACCCGTAAGCCTGGTGTTTACACGGGGGTTTTACAGGGAACTCAAAGCATATCTTCCTGTTGCTTTGGCAGCAAAGGCGTATCAAGTGAGTGTTCAAAAGGGCCGAACCACGTTTGCAGAAATAAAAACCAAATGGCTGAGTAATTTCCACCAGAGAAGGACTCACTCTTGCAATTGCACGGTCTATTTAGCATGCTTTCATAAAACCTTTTAACGAATCAGCCCTGAACCCGCACGCCGAGCCCACCCCACCTGTCAGACTTACGTTTCCAAACATAGGTATGGCTGCCCAGGAGACTGGATGCAGGTTTCCGCCCTCATGGGGAGCGCAAGCCCCCGGCGCCCTTCAGGGCAGGCCTGTGCAGCCACAGGCCTGTGCTAGCTGGAGGGGTGGGCCCCCCCAGAGGAAACCTGGTGGGGGGGGGCTGTGGCGGGGGGGACGGGGGGGCTCACTTGGCCTGAGGAATCATGGAGAGCTTCTCACAGGAGCAAGCACTTGAGCCACAGACTGGAAGGGAAAGTAGGAGTGGACAGACCAGGAGTGAGGGAAGGCCTTGGCGGGGAGAGGGCCCTGAGAGAGGACTGGACACGGGCCTGCAGCGGGTCCATGCGTCAGGCATAGTGGCCCAAAGGAGACAAGAGGAGACATGCTTGGCGTGGAAAGTTTCATTCTGGAGAGCCAGGTGGGGTGGCCACCATTAGCAGGGCAGGACATCGGCCTCCGGGGACGGGGAGATGCGCCAGGTGTTTCAGCCCACCTACCACGTGCACGGAACTCACGACACTGACCCACCACAGTGAGGCCATAGCACTCCCGCCGTCCTGAGAAGTGCCCTGTCCCAGCCCCAGGTGCCTGCAAGAGACCTGCACACAGTCTGCCACACCCTGGAGGGCCCGGGGCTTGCGAGGGCTTCACTCCTCATGGTGCCAAGAAAAGCCCCACGGTCCAGACGCACTCACCTGATACCTGGGCTCTTTGCAGTTGGAGCGAGGCCCACCCACAGTGGCTGTGGCCACGTCTGTGGGCGCATGTCTGAGGACTAGGAAGCTGGCTAGGGCCCTGGGGTCACTGTGGGTTCGCCTTCGTGAGAAACTACCAGAACGCATACCACCTGCCAGACGTGAGTCCCAGGTGCTCCACGTTCCCTTCAACCCACGGTGCGTGTCCCGTGACGGCTGTGACTCACACTTCCCGGCTAGCACCGCCCCACGTGGGGCTGGGCCCTCAGAACGCCTTCCTCTGAGAAAGGATTTCCAGATCTTTTGCCCCTTTTGCTGTGTCTGTCTTATTGAGTTTAAGACTTATTTCTATGTTTCGGATATAGAAGTCCTGTTTAGATTTTTTTCGCCCTCTGAACTTTGCTTGCCTTTTCTTTTTAACTTTTTACTGTAAAATAATCATAGATTCAAAACAGGTAGCAAAAAAAAAAAAAAAACGGTATGAGGAGGAGGTGCGGAACACCCTTCACCCAGCCTCCCCCAGCGCCAGCACGTGGCGTGACAGGAGCGCCTTCCAGGAGCAGGGGGCATCCCGTCTTCCTGCAGGGTGGCCCGCCAAGGCCAGGACGCACCCGCCTCTCCATATCCACATGTGGAAGGCCTCTGGGCTGTTTCCAGATTCTAACTATGACAGATGAAGTTAATATGAACATTCCTGTGCAAATTTCTGTGCGAAAATAAATTTCCATTTTCTGGGATAAATGCCCGAAAGTGTAATTGCCGGGCCTTCTAGTAATTCCACTAATAGGTTTAACAGGAACTGCCCGCGCCCTGTGCAGGGCGGCCGCAGGGTTCCACGCTCCCGCCAGGAACGCGGGAGGCCCCCGCTTCCCAGCCTCCTCACCACTCGCGGGGTTGTCACCCGACCCTGTCCTAGCTGTCCTGAGAGGCGTGAGATCACATTTGCTGGCCGACGCTGATGTTGAGCCTTTGCTGACAAGGTTCACTTGCCCTCTGTGTCGTCTTCTGCCGATTTCTGCCCGAGCGTGCGCCCGTCTCCTAGTGGATGGGTCGTGTTCACTCGGGGGCGCTGAGACACCTTCCTATGCTGCGGATACTGGTCTTTCGTCATATATGCGGCTTGCGGGCATCTTCTCCCCATCTGGAGACACCTGTTCTTCCTGGTCATAGAGTGTCTTTCAATGGAGGAGCCAAAGTTTCTATTTTTGATCAATTTTCCTCTTATGGATCTTTTTTTTTTTTTTTGGATCATTCTTTTGATATGAAGCCTAAGAACGCTTTGACTACTCTAGGTGCCAAAGATTTTCTCTTATTTTTTTCTCAAAGTTTCCTGGTTTACATTTTACATTTAAATCTATGATCCGTTTTGAGCTGGTGTCCGTGTCGGGCATGTGGTCCAGGTTGGGCTCCTTGGCTGCCTGGGGGTGTCTCATCACCCCAACATTGTTCATGGAAAGGCTGTTTTTCCCCCTCTTTGTTCCTTTGGCAGCCACCCCCGTCCTTGATGGGGCTCCTGCTGGGTTCTTGTTATGTCCGGTTGATCCCTGGGTCTGTCCCCCCAGGACCACTCCATGCCCTTTGCTGTGGTGACAGAGGTGTGGTCCCTCCTGGTCCCGCTGTATAACCGTCGGTATTTATTCCTGGGGGCAGCCATGACAAAGTGCCGCAGACTGAAGGCTTAAACGAGAATTTATTCTGTCTGGGTTCTGGAGGCTGGGAGCCCCAGATCAGGGTGTCACGGGGAGGTTCCTTCTGCAGCTGAGATGGGGGCTCTGCTCTCCCCTTGGCGTGGGAGTGGCATCCTCATCCTGTGTCTGTCTCCCAAGTTTCCCTATACACCAGCTGCTGAGGATTAGGGCCACCACAATCCCCTCTATTTCACTTGGCCATCTCTCTAAAGACCTTATCTCCAAGGTACGGGGATGGGGGCAAGGGTGTCAAAACATGAGTCTGAGGGGAAACCATCCAACCCCTAACACTTCTTCAAGGTGTGTGCCTTCCCATGTGAATTTGAGAACGGGCTTGTCTATGCTTCCCAGAAACCGTCTTAAGGCTTTGATAGGAATTGCACCGTATCTACAGAGAGGTCTGGGGAAGACTGTACCATGCTGGGTCTCCGATCCCTGAGCATGGCGTCACCTTCTCCATTCATGGAGATCATCTTTGGTTTCTTTTATCCACATTTTATCATTACCAGCATTTCAGATCCTGTGCTCATTCATCAAACTTATACCTAAGTATTTTATTCTCCTTGGAGTGAGTATAAATGGTATGATGATAATTTCCATTTTCAAATGTTCATCATTACTGTAAAGACATACAGCTGAATTCTGTATTTTGATCTTTATCCTCTGACCTTGCTGAACTCACTTATTACTCTGAAGGGCTGGTTTGCTTTCTGTAGACTCCTTTCAATTTTCGATGCAGACAATCACGTCACCTGCAGACAGAGACAGTTTAATTTCTTCCCCTCCAGTTGTAGAGACAGTTGAGGGAGATCACCCCTCTAACTCTTAGTTTGCTGAAGTTTTTGTTTTTATCATGAATTTGTGTTAAATTTTGTCAAATGCTTTTCCTGCCTGAATTGGTATCATCATATGATTTTTCCTTCTTTAACCGGTTGATGTGGATTGTGTTGGCTGATTTTAAAATACGGGACCAGCCGTGCATTCCCTGAATTATCCTGCTATGAGTGTATGATTTTTGTTTCACATTGCTGGATTTGATTTGGTCATATTTTGTGGATGGTTTTTGCTTCTAAAATCATGAGAGAGATTAGTATTTAGTTGTCTCCTGGTACACTTTCTGTTTGGCTGCCAGGAAGCTCCTGGCCTGGTAAACTGTGCTGGGAAGTGTTCCCTCCTCTTGTCTGAAGAGACTATGTGCAAATGGTGTTAATTCTTCATTAAGCGTTTGTTAGAATTTTCCAGTGAAATCATTTTGGCCTGAAGATGTCTTTTTCAGGAGCTTTTAAATCACCCATTCAATTTACTCAGTGGTTACGGGACTAGTCAGCTTGTCTCATTCATCTTGGTTGGACTTCAGTCATTTGTGATGTTGAGGAATTGGTGCATTTATTCTAAGTTGTCAAATTCATGATTATAAGTTTTATTCAGTATTTCTCTGTTATGTTTCAGTGGCTACAGGACCTCTCGTGATGCCCTGCTTCATTCTTCTGTCAGAGATTTGGGTCTTCTCTGTGTGTGGCTTAGTCAGTCTTGCTAGAAGAGCATCAACTTTAATGAAGTTTTCATTAATTCTCTGTATTATTTTCCTCTTTGCAGTCTCATAGACTCCTACTCTTACTCTTTCCTTTCTCTAAATTGCCTTGGATATATTTCGCTCTTCTTTTTGTCATTTCTGGGAGTACAAATGTAGATTACTTTCCCTGAGGACTTTTTCTCATTCCTAATGTAAGCATTTCGTGTTACAGATTTCCCTGTCTGCGTGGCCTTCACTGTATCCTGCAAACTTTGGCATGTCACCTTTGTATTTTTCACCTAGTTCTTCCCACTTTTGTATTTTCTTTAAGACTTCCTTTTTGTGGCATGGGTTACCTAGAAATGTATTGATTACTTCTCAAGTGTTTGGACATGTTACTTTTGTCTTCGCCTTATTGATTTCCCAAATGAATCAATTATGGTCAAAGAACATGCTCTATGTGATTTCCATTCTTTCAAAAGTGTTGAGGTTTGTGTTACGGCCTGTCCTGGTAAATGCCCACAGCTGTGTGAAAAGGATGTGTATTCCACCATATTGAATGACAGCTCTATGTCTTGCTGAGTCTCTTTCTCCTTCGACTCTTCTGGGTTTCGCTCCATGTACTTGGGAGATGTGCTGTTTGGTGCATAAACATTTAGGATTGCTGTATTTTTCTTTGTGCATTGGTACTTCTCTCATTATGTAATGCCTCTCTTTGTCCCTGGTAAATTCTCCTGCTCTGCATGCTACTTTATGTGGCACTGATATAGCCAGTTATCTTTTTTGTGAATTAATGCTTGGAATACATATATCTTTTCCCATCCTTTTATTTTCCACCTATCTGTTTCATTATGTTTCAAGTGAGTTTCTGGAGAAGAGCTGGAAACTGGAATAGTTTTTATCCATTCTGCCAATCTGTGTCTTTTAATTGACATATTGAGATCATTTTCATGTAAAGCAATTATTTCTATATCACAGCTTAAGTTTGTCACTGTATTATTATTTTCCATTTGTTCCCTTGGTGTCTGTTCCTCTGCTTTTTTTTTTCTTGTTTTTCTGTGGGTTACTAACATTTTTGAGGGCTCCACTGTGATGTTTTATGGTAATTTTGAGTCTGTGTAGCTTTGTTAATGGTTGCTCTGGGTACTACCACACACGGACATTAGTCGTCACAGGCCAGTGGTGGAGATATTTTACCAGTTTGGATGAAGTGCAGAAACCTTATTTCTGTTCAGATTTCCTCTCCTCTCCCAAATTTTAAAATGCAATTTTCCAAATTACTTCCTCTATATACAGGGAGCACCACATCCAAGGGTGCCTGATGAATGAAACCCTTGAGGTGAAGTGATTACTTCTTGTTTACTTGTATTTTTGCCTATTCTGTCATTCCTCCTTCCTTTCTGAAGGTCTGGGAGGCCTCCTTCTGTTGGAGAGCTCCCTCACCGGTGCACCAACAACAAACCATCTCTGTCTCTAGCCCTCTGAGAGAGAGCCTTTCTTTCCCTGAAGGAAAGTTTCGCTGCCACTAGGGTGTGAGTGAGGTGGACAGTCCTTTTCTCCATGAACTCCACTGTCAGTCAGGAACTCTGCTGTTGCCTGAGGTGACTCTTCTTGGCAGGCAACACCCTATTTCTCTCTGACTTCTGAAAAAGACCTTGTCTTTGTCTGTATTCTCACAAGTTTAGCCCCAGTGTATCCTGGTCAGTGTCAGTTTCTTTGGGTTTCCCTTGCTTGGCATTTGCTCAGCCTCTTGGATCTATAGGTTTATGTCTTTCATGTGGCTTGTGTTTGCATGTTCTTGTCAGAAACTTACACATGGCAAAATATTTTTATTTTGATGATCAATTTGTCAGTTTTTAGTGTTATGTTTTGTTCCTTTTGTGTTTAAGAACTCTTTGCCTATACAACTATGTGAATAACTCCTATGCTTTCTTCTAGAAGATGTGTAGTTTTAGCTTCTAAGTTAAGTCTCTGACCCCTTTGGCCTTAATTTTTACGAATGAGATAAGGCCGAGGGTTCAGATATCTAGTTTTCCAGTAACATTTCTTGAAAAGACTCTTTTCCATGTTGAATTGCCATGGCAATTTTGTGGAAAATCAGTTGGACCTATATATATACATGTGAATTCACTTATAGACATTTCATCCAGTTCCATTTTTCTGTATCTGCTGCATTGTTTTGTTTACTTAGCTGTAAAAATAAGGCTTTATAACTTTATGTCAAGTTTTGAAATCAACCAGTGTTAAGTCTAATTTTGTTTGTTCATTCAAGTCTTTGATTTCTCTCAGCAGTTCCTGTAGTTTCCAGTATAGGTCTTGCAAATATTCTTGTTCAATTTATTCCCAAGTATTTTATGTTTTTACACTACTGCGGCAAGTACTACTTTATAAATTCACTCTCTGGGGGGGCCTCTGGGTGGCTTGGTGGGTTAAAGCCTCTGCCTTCTGCTCAGGTCGTGGTTCTGGGGTCCTGGGGTCGAGCCCCACGTCGGGCTCTCTGCTCGATGGGGAGCCTGCTTCCTCCTCTCTCTCTGCCTGCCTCTCTGCCTACTTGTGATCTCTGTCAAATAAATAAATAAAATCTTTTTTAAAAATTCACTCTCTGGTAGTTATTGCCAGCACATAAAAAATACAGTTGATTTCTAAACACTGATCTCGTATCTTGTGACCTTTGCCAAACTGTCCACTCATCATTTTTTCCTCTTTCTTTTGTTGGGCATTATACAGGAAACTGATTTATGCTATGGATCTTCACTCAAATGAGTTCCAGTGCTCTTTTATAGATTCCTGAGAGATTATTAAGGTACATAATCTATGAATGTTCTCTGGTCTATAGACCTTTTATTCTGTCTCTTGCCTTATCACAGTTGCTAAGTACACTCCTGAATGAAAGTGGTAAGAGGGTTCCATTCTGTTTTGGGGGGAAATACTCTTCCTTCTCTCTATAAATAGATATCCTTTATCAGGACATCCATTGAAGACATTACTTTCTATTTCCAGTTTCCTGAAAATTTTTTGTCCTCAATGGGTACTCAATGTTTCCTTTTCTTTTAGTCTACTGAGATAATCATATAGCATATGGTTTTCTTCTTTATTCTTTTAATATGGTGAATTACATTGATTGATTTGAGAGTATTAGACCAACTTCACCTTCCTGAGATAAACCCCACTTAAGCAATGATTTTTTAATATTGTTTTGTATTTGGTTGCTGATACTTTATAGAGAATCTTATGTCTGTATTCATAAAGGATATAGAATTTATAGTTTTCTTATAATTTCTTTGTAATGTCTCTAATTTTGACATCCAGGCAATGCTGGCCCCCAAAAATGAGATAAGAAGCATTGCCTCATCTTGTATTTTTTTAAAGAGTTTGTAAATCTTTTTGAAATGTCTCTAGAATTCACCAGTAAAGCCACTGGGGCCTGGAAATTTTTTTGTGGGGAAAGGCTTTTTAATTACAAATTCAGAGTTTTTATACTCAGAGGGCTAATCTGATTTCTTATCTTTTGCAACTCTGGTTATTTATATCCTTCAAGGAACTTGTCCATGTTAGATGTAGAACTTATTTTATAAAGCTGATCATAATATTCTTTCATTCTTTCCATGTCTGTAGGGTCTATAGTAATGACCACTTTTCCATCCGTAATTTTAGGACTTGGTATCTTCTCCATGTTTTTTCTTAGATTAGAGGTATATCAATGTTTTTGATCCTTTCAAAGAACCAATATCTGGTTTCACTAATCTTCTCTATTGTTTGTCTACTTTCTACTTCATTGCTTTTTCCCCCATTATTTGTTTAAATTCAATTAATTACCATATGACGTATTATTGATTTCAGAGGTAGAGGTCAGTGATTCATCAGTTTTATATAATACCCAGTGCTATAATACCACGTGCCTTCCTTAATGTCTATCACTCAGTTACCCCCTCCCCCTGCTTCCCTCCCTTTCAGAAATCCTCGGTTTGTTTCTTATGATTAAGAGTCTCTCATGGTTTTTCTCACTCTGGTTTCATCTTGTTTTATTTTCCTCTCTTCCCCTATAATCCTCTGTTTTGTTTCTTAAATTCCACACATCAGTGAGATCATATAATGGTCTTTCTCTGACTTATTTCGCTTAGCATTATACCCTCTAATTTCATTCAACTTCATTGCTTTTTTCATGTGAATATATAAGGTAAAGCTTAAAGCAGTCTATTGAAGTAAAGTTAAGAATTTAGAAAATTTAGGTCACCTGGGTGGCTCGGTTGGCTAAGTGTCCAACTAGTGATTTTGGCTCAGGTCATGATCCCAGGATCATGGGTTTGGGTCCCAAATCAGGCTCTGCACTCAGCAGGAAACCCGCTTGAGATTCTCTCCCTCTGCCCCTCCCCTACTTTCTCTCACTCTCTCAATAAATTTTTTTTAAAAATTCAGAACTCAGTCACACTAGTCACATTTTAAGTGCTCAATTGCATTATATAAACATTTCTATCTTTGCAAATGATTTCACTGGACAGCTCTATTCTCGGGGGTGGGAGGTCTATTCCTCAACTGGTTCCATCTCTCTTAGCAAGACATTTCTGAAAGCTTCATGGGCAGGCCAAGTAGTCCTCTAACCAATCCTGTTCTCCTGATGAACACAGCCTTGGCCTCAGCTCAGGCCTTATGGCCATCTCCCTTCATCTTGGTCCCTCTGCTTCCTCCCAGCCCTGTCTGTTCTCCACCTCTGCTTCCAGAAGGAGCTTCCAACAGACATCTGTCCCTGCACCAACCTGCTCAAATGGCAATACTCCCATTGCCTGAAATCCCAAAGGACTTCCCAGTGGGGCATGATCTCTCTTCCCCATAAGCCTGCATGACGGTTTAGATAGGCCACTGAGTCACTGGTGTCACATCTCAGTCATCTACTAGACAGTAGGCAGATGGAAAGAGGGACAATGCTACCAGCCCCAGAGGTGCTTGCTCACTTCTCTTGGGCCTGGTCCATGTCCTAAGCCCCAGATCTCAGGATCCCCACAACCACCCAGGAAAACAGGTCCCTGCTATTTGAGACAGCTGAGTTTGGGGTGTGAGACAGAGCATCCAGGAGGGCATGAGCTTCAGGTGTATGAAGGATTGAGGGCACTGGTCTGGAATGGGCTCAGGGACAAAGACATTAGGACCTAGAGTCTTGTACTTTTCCATCTGGGCTTCCAGGGGCCCTAAGCCTGCCTGGACAGGTCAGCCCAACTCATTACAGAAGGAGTGACTGGCACCTCTCCCTGCCGACCTAGCCATGCCCCTGACAGCCTGCCCTTCAGACCCCCGGCCATGAATCACAGCGGCCTCACAGGAGGAAGCAGTGATAACCCGAGGTCCCAGAAGGGCCACCCTCTGTTCTGTCCTAATCTACCCTGCAGGGGAGGGCTCAACACAGCCCCCTCCACTCCTGCCACCGGCCTGTCTGCACAGCCCAGCCCCGTTCCCAGCACCACACATCCATCTACCTAGAGCCCCCCTCCTCACAAACCCCCTCCCCACTTTCCCATCTCTCTCTCCTCCCAGGTGCCTGGTTTTTCAGCCCACCTGGCTCTCCCACAGCCTGGAAGCCACTGAGCCCCAGTCCCCAACAGAGGGTGGGGTTGGAGACTGTCCTCAGGAGGGACATGGGCTGGGACAGGACCACTTTGATCACCCAGCAGATGCCTTGAGAGGATGGAGAGATGTGGGGAACCCCATAGGCACTTAGTGGGGAGCCACAGAAGATGACCGAGCTAGATAGCAACCAGAGAAGACAATGTATGAGGCTGAATGTGGAAATCAGAAGAAAAGAAATCAGAGACAGAGACAAGGCAGGGCCAGTGTGGGGGGAGGGTCCTCGGGGGCCTGAGGGCTGCTGGTAGGGGGGTCCCAGGGAGGTAGGTCTGGTGTAGGGGGAGGGTTCCTGGGGGGGGCTCGAGGGCAGGTAGTGGGGGGGTCCCAGGGAGGGCTAAGGGGGGGCTGATGTGGGGACTTCTGGGACAGCTGAGGGAGCCGGCAGGTGCTGTGGTCTGACAGAGCCAGAACTGACCCAGTGCAGGAGTGCAGGGAGAAGAACAGGTGAGAAGGACCCCCAGGACCCAAAGGACAAGGAGCAGGGGCTTGGAGCAGCTGTTTGGACATGGCCGCCCTGGAGGAGGGTCCATTTCACAGGGAGGAAGTCAAGGCCCACAGAACCAGGATCATCCCTCTCCTTCCTACAAGCAGGCACATCCGCTGTTTGGGAAATGCAGTTTGCGGGGGGCCAGGAGGGACTGCAATCTTGAAATAACCCTGGCTGGAGCTGGGGGGAGGCTGGCGGGTGCTCAGGCGGACGATTAATTATGAGGATCCCTCTCTGAGCCGGGTGTTTACGTGCATGCTCGTCTGTTTGGGGCCTGCAAATCCGTGTCAGATGTTAATGGAACAGCATCATTTTTCTGCCGAGGTGGCATCCCCAGGGATGTTTGGATGAGGCGGCCGGCGGGACTCGGCCTGGGAAAAGCAGGCCAGCGGCCCAGGAGGGAGGCCATTTGTCAGGCTGCCCGACAGCCCGGCCACCCCACCCAGGTCCCTCTGTCCACCAGGCTCTGGGGATGTGAAAAGTGAGGATCCACTCAGAGAAGGAGGAGACTGCGGGGCAGATGTGAGTCTAACTGGGCATTGAGGCAGCAAACACAGGCCCCTGGGCCATGCCGGGCCATGTAAGGCCACCTGCATCCCGGTGGAACCAGGTCCCAACGCGGGCACTCTGCTGCAGGCTGTGGCAGCGAGGATGGAGGGCGGGCTGGTGGGAACACACTCCCACTCAGCTCCAGCTGCTGCCCCTCCTTTGTCCCTCTGCTCGCTGTTAGCTGAAGGAAGAGGCACAGAGACAGGAAGTGACTGGCCAAGATCACATGGCCAACAGGCCCTTGGGGTGGGCAGGCCAGTGGCCCCTCTGTGTGGGGAGGGAGCTGAGGCCCTCCCTGAGGTCCCACAGCCAGGCACAGGGTGCCCCCTGACGGCTCCTCAAGCCAGTGATATTGCCACTCGTCAAGGCAAGCATTTTGGGCCAAGTTCTGGAAGGGACGAGACCTTGCAGGAACCCTGGTCCTGCCAAGCTCTCCACCTACACTGTGCCCCACTATCCTTTAGGAAGATCACTCCTGCCCCAGGGTCTTTGCACAAGCTGTTCCTGCAAACCCAACACATACCTCAGGTCTCTGCTCAAAGGCCATCTCTCACCCCACAGTCCCAGCCTCCCATCAATACACTGAGGCGGAGGCACAGTGGTCAGCGATTAGCAGTGGGAAAGCTTGAAGCACTCTGCCCAGCACACAGTAGGTGCTCAGGAAAGGCAGCCACACTGGCAGTATGGTATTTGACAGGAATCTCACACCACTGTTATCACTGGGAATTGTTGTCATGCAGACTTGCTTTCACAGGACTGGGAACCTGCCTGGAGTTTTATGCCAGTAGCATCCTTTTTTAAACCCTGGACAGGTTGCCCTCTTGATTCTCCTTCGTACACCTAAGGAGGGCAGAGACCCCCTGCAAAGGATCCGCCTGTCTCCCTATCCGCAAAGAGGGCTCTTTGGTCAGGGCTGTACAGAGTGGGATGGGCGGGGCCCAGAGGGGGAGGCAGGCTTGAAGATCCTTGTGTAGCCTTCAGAACTAGAGACCCTCATGGTGGAGGGGTGAGCCAAATGAGGGGATGGCACCAGTGCCCTTTACAAGCTCCAGGTGCCACAGCATGGCCTGCCCATGCTGCCTTGCCCAACTTTGAGCAAGGCCCCGCTCCAGCCGTCATCAGATGGCACCCCACCTTGCCCCAGCCTCAGGGCCTTTGCACAGCAGCCCCCTTCTCTCTGTCCTGGCACAGCTCCTCCCTCAGGACCCAGGAACTGTCCTGCCCGGACCTGAATCCCAGCTCCACCAGCTGCGAGACTGCATGCCGCAGTTTCCCCACTGTAAGATAAAGACAGTGCTAGGACCTTCCACAGAAGACAGTTGCAAGTGTGAGCCCAATACATGGCTGGTGCTGGCACATGCCCTGGCAGACCAGCCGCTTACGCAGTTTAGGACGACATCGATGGGACCGTGCTTCCCCCCTTGCCTGCACTGCAGCGCGCTGACCACTCACTTCTCTGGAGCGGGGGCTGTCCCCTAGGCCAGGAGCCCCAGCGCGAACCCCAACCCCTGCCCCTCGCACACCAGAGCTAACCAAGCTCCCGCGTCCATCGCCCGCGGAGGCTGGTTCCCGGCCCTCCCCTGCCCCCTCGTGGTCACTCCCGGTATTTCCCCAAGGCACCAAGGGGTACCCTTCTTTCCCGCTCATTTTGGGGCTGGCTCCTCCCCAGGCTCCAGGCACCCAGGGAGGCAGTGGTGCAAAGCAGACCAGGTTGTCCCCAGTGCTGAGGTCCCGCCTGCATGGACACGACTCCCAGGGGAGAGGAGCCCTGGGGGAGGGCGGGAGTCCCAACGGGAACGTCTCCTGCCGTGGGGCCTTTGCTCATGTTGCTAAAGACATTTTCGTACCCCCACCCTCCGCCGCAGGCGCTTCAGGAAACCTCTCAGAAGCCCTTTCTTACCTGGTGGGTGAGCGGGTCCGGGTGCTCTCCTCCAGGCGGGGCAGCGGGCTCCTCTGAGCTCGGTGACCTCAATAAAATGGGCTTCTTGTGGGCCTCGATGATAGGTCCAGAAGGTCCTCAGCACAGCGCCGGGCACGCAGCAGGTGTTTGCGCCCATGGAGTGCATTTGAACTCTGAAAGCCGAGTTGGGGGGCAGGGTGTGTATTTACAGGAGGCACGGGGGGCGCGACATGACCCCTGTGCCGCCAGACGGACCAGGCCCGCTGCAGCAACAAACAGCTCCGACGGCTCGGACGGCTGGCGTGCAACCTCGTGTTTGCTCTTGCGAAGTCCACGGCAGTCAGGCGGCCCTGTCCAGGATGGCCCTGCTTGGGGCGGGGGGCTCCCCGGGCCCGCGTTCCGCTCATGCTGGCCGCGCTTCCGCCAGGCCGCTGGGAAATGGCGGGCCGGGGGCCTCGCGTCAGATCGTGGGTGAGCGCGGCCGCACGCGAGGCTCTAGAGGAGCGAGAGGACCCACCCAGCCTCGCGGTGAACCTGCAGTGTCCGAGCCACGGCCCCGGGGGTGGGGCCTCTGACCTCCAGCTGGTGTGGCCTGCGCGTGTGCGCCTGCGTCAGAAAGCCCCGCAAGCCTGGGTGAAATCTGGAGGGAAACCTGGTGGCCCGAGAGCCAGGCCCTCTGTACGAATGGACTAAGGGGGGTCCCTGGGGGCCCCGTGGACGGGCTGGCCAGGCGCCCCAGCCTGCCCTGCTAGGAGGGTCGGCTGTGGGGTGAGGAGCAGGTCTGCAGGCTGTGCTGGGAGCTCGTTCGGCAACCCCCTCCCACTTTATTGTCTGGGGCTATGGGCCACCTACGGAGAAGCGAGTAGACCCGGGGAGGCCAGAGCAGCACCCAGCCCCCACCGTCCCCACACAGGCACACCTAGAGATCTAGGCCCAGGGTCTGTGCTCAGACACACCCAGCCAGGGACCTTGTGGGGACCTCACACAGGGAGCCGGGGCCCTGGTGAGGGCAGAGGGCAAGGCCCAGGCACCCAGCAACAGGGTTCCCCAAGGGCAGCCGGGGATGGGGCCTGGGGCACAGAGGATGCTGGGTGGCCCCTGGGAGCCTCTCCCTGGGCCCTGGGCCTCAGAGCCCAGATCCCAGACAACCTTTGAAGGTCCAGTCCCAATAGCCGCACAAATGGGCTGGGATGAGGCAGCTGCAAGCAGGATGAGGGGCCAGGCGGGGGGTGTGCAGAGGCCGCCACTTTGTGTGGGATCCAGCAGAGGGAACCGCAGGGTCAGGTACTTGGGGAGAATGCCACGTCCAAGGGCCCAGAGATGTCTGAGGTGTCCAATAGAGGGGTATCCCCTTCCAGGCAGGAGGATGGGTGCCTAGAGCCCAACCCCGACCCACCCTGAGCTCCCTTGAGGTCCTGGAGGTGCTCAGCCACAGTGCGGGATAGAGGATGTCTGCCTGGACACCCAGCAGGATGGAGGGAACCAAAGCTCAAACAGGAGGGGCGAGGAGGGCACCAGGTGCTACAGTTCCGTACTTCCTAACACATGGCACATAATGAATTCTGCCCTGCCCCCCGACCCCCATGCTCTCAGCTGTGCTTCTGGAGGTTCCCAATGGATAGATGCCAGGCCTCTAAAGGCTGCCTGTCCCCACGGGCTCTTCTGGCGGCTCCTGAAGGCTGGTGCCAGGCGCTGCAGCTTTGGGGTGCAGGGCAGAGCACGCTTTCCGAGGGGATGGCTGGCCCCTGCATCCCCGGCCTGGGCCTGCGCCCCCAGCCCCTGGGGCTCCTTCCCGCCACCCCCACCACGGGAGCCACCACTGGCCGATGAGCAGGAATGACACAGACAGGGTTCTGTACAAAACCTGAAATATTTTTACTCTTTTAAAACTTTGATCTAAGCTGCCTTAGACCTTAGGGACTCGATACAAGAGTAATATGAATTGGGAAATAAAACACTTTAATAGCCACGGTAAACTTTGTTAGAAATGTACATGTTGCCAAATAATAATAATAATAAACTTTAAAAAATAAAAGAGAGAGAACAGCTGGATGGCCGGGTTAGATTATATAAATGTTCAACAAGGACGGGGAAAGGAAGCCTCGCGGACGCCAGGACGGCACAGTGAGCACAGCCGGCGCCCGACGAGCTCGCCAGCCAGCCTCGGGGCCAGGCCTCGCGGACACGGCCCCCGGGGACAGGCATATAAACAAAGCTCATAAGAAATGTACAAATATAAAAAGCTACAAACATTAATAAATTACAGCATCACAAAACACAGAAACACTTCACAAGGTGCTAAGTAAATAACTGCGTCCCCACCCCCTTCGCCAACGAGAAGGAAAGAAAGAGCTGGTGTCCAAGTCGAAGAGCCTCTCCCGTTGCGTCCGGAGCGGATCTCGCGCACGGCTGCTGCTGCAAAGACAGACAGAAGGCTCCACACACACCCACTTGTTTTTCAGGCAATACCTTAGTTCCTAAAAGAAAAAAGTAACACCAACAGGAACAGTAAACAGAAAGAAGGAAGGCAAAAACCAAGTGTTCATCATACTCGGCAAAAAACTCGTATAAATGTTAATGACGGACTCTCTAGAAAGAAATTCCTAAAGATACTTTTACTCTTATAAAAAAGAAGTTATTGAAAAAGCTATTTACACGCTACATTCTATGAAAAATATGCTTCAGGAGATAGATCTAAAATTAAAATACAGGATTGCCTGAGAAACAACTCCAGCCCCTCTGTGTCGACGGGTGGACATTCGGTCCAGGGTCCACCCAGGGACTCGACACCAAACACGGACAGATGAGAGACAGACGTGCCGGGCCCCGCGTCCTCGGGCTGCCCCGCCGCCATCCGCCCCGCCAGGCGGGGTGTCTCAGCTGAGAAGTGCTTCTCGGAGTGTAGCCGGTGGGGCAGCGGGGGCCCACCCTCATGGCTTAGCCCGGGCCCCTAGGCCCCACGTCGTGGCGGGGCCTGACCCTTCCAGGGGGACCCCATCACAGCGCCTCCACCCACTAACACACTGACCCTGCTGCCGGCCCCATTATCCCAAGAAAGGCCCTGGCCGTTCGGGGCACGACACCCACCATCCGGCCCGCCGGCCACAGCCGGGGAGCACAGAGGCCCCTCTCCTGGCCGGGCCACACACACTCTGGACTGTCTGAGAATCACTCGGGAAGAGTAGGGGGACACATAAGACCCCACTTTCTCCTCCTCTTCCTCTCTAGTGTTCTTTGCCTTTTTTAAGCCTCTGGAGGCTACCAGCCTGTGGCCAGCTCAGACTCGGCCTGGTGAGCTTTGGCTCACTCCTCCTTCCTCAAAGGACTCGTGCTCCCAGCAGAGCTGCAGAAGCCCTGCGATCACACCCATACTCAGGGGTGCCCGGAGGCTCTCCTGAAACTGGAATGGTCCTCAAACGGGCAGGGCTGAGTTTTGGGAACTGGTCACTCTAAGCAACTTGAGAAAGGATGTCTGTCCACATCGGTGAGCTCCGCCTGCTGAAGCAACAGATGCTCGGATGGGGGGAGTGGTGGCCGGGAGGGGGCCAGGCCCTCCCCAGGGTGAGGCAGCGCGGCCACCCTCCTGAGGGCTGATGTTCTAGCGGGGCTCCGGGGGTCCTGAGCGGAGCGGAAGGATCCTGGCTTTCCAAACTTTAAAGGAGCAGTTTTCCGTTCCGATGAATTTTCAAAATTTTCCCAAGCCTCTGCTTGGCGGTGGCCATGCCTTTCTTTGTACGTTTTCCTGCAGGCAGGGAAGGAGACGGGAAAATGCCAGGTGAGCGAGAGACCAGAGGAGTCCCTACTGGACCCCCACTGTCTCCGGAAGATGGACCTCCGAGACCTGAGCTCCGGCCACTCCAGACCCTGCAGAACCACCAGTGGCCAGCAGGGTGGCCTTCCTGAAGCTGTGCTGACAGGGACAGGGGACAGCATCACTCCAGAGTGAGGCCTATCCTACCACCTGGCAGCAGGAGCCACGCTCCTTGTGTCCATGGCCAGCCGGGCCTTATGGCCAGGATGCAGGCAGATCAGGGGCCTGGGGAGAGTGAAGATCCAAGGGACCTAGTCGGCAGTCCCACTGCCAAATCGCGTGGGGGAGCCTGGATCCCCTCACGTCCCGCCCAGAGAACCCTCAGCAAACAGCTAACCGCACCCCAACTCCAAGCCAGGCTCCAGCGCCGAGGCAACCAGCCCAGCCTCTGCCCCATGAGGGACCGTAGCTTTTGGTCTTGAGAGGGACCGTTTCTTCCCCACGCTGGCCAAGCATGTGGCTACAGACACAGGGCCACGGTGGGACAGAGCAGGCCCGTGGTCCCTGCAGTGCTGACCGAGAGCAGGGCTGCTCAGGGCGTGCGGGCACAGTACCTTTGGCAGCGGTGTTGTTGGGGGATGACGCAGAGGGCCGCCTCTGCGTGAGGAAGACCCCAGGGGCCATGGGCTGGGAGGCACGGCCAGCCTGGGCCCCTGAGAAGGCTCCGGCTGCGGTGTACTCGTGATCCGCCAGGCTGCTGCTGTGCGCCTCGGGCGGGGGCTCGGGCGAGCTGCCCTCCTGTGAGGCCTGGCTGCTGGCCGTGCTGGTGGAGGCCGGGGTGGTGGAGGCCGGGGTGGCGGAGGCCGGGGTGGTGGAGGCCGGGGTGGCGGAGGCCGACGTGGTGGAGGCCGACGTGGCGGAGGCCGACGTGGTGGAGGCCGACGTGGCGGAGGCCGAGGCCGAGGGGGAGGGGGTGTTGGGAGCCGGCTTCCTTTTGGTGTTCTTTTTCTTCCTGCTCTTCTGTTCCTCCTTTGAAGGAAGCATAGGAACCAATATCAGATGCCAAAGAGCTGGTCCCCAGTGGCAAAAAGCGATAGGCCCACGCCCATTCACAGCAAACCCCAGAGAAGCGCCGGGGCCTGTGTGCAGACCAGCGTGCCCCCTGCACGAGGGGACGTGTCCTCTGCCCCCTCACCCACATCAGCCCCCCAACAGACTCAGAGCTGCCAGGGGCCCACTGCCAGCTCCCACCTCCCGAGCTGCCCACTGCCAGGGCTCAGCAGTACTCACGTCCCCAACCCTGTGACAGCTCCCAGCCTGGGCGGGCTGGCCATAGGGCCGGAAGGAGCAGAGGCATCTGGGGAGCCTGAGCCCAGGCAGGGCCCCTCCTCACCTGCTGGGACAGCTTGGCGGCGGCAGCTGCCAGCCCGGTCTCGATGGAGGCCACTCTGGTGCCCTCACGCACAGGCCTGTCCTGCCTTGGCACCGACGGGCCGACCCTCGCTGTGGGAGAGAACACCACCCTGCCTCGAGCGGCCACCCATCCCCTGAAACACCCCCCCACTCTCCATGACCCTGCCCCAGTATGTCCCTGAGTCACGAGGAGGGTCAACATGAGCCCCAATGGGAAGGGCCCCCATGCCAACAAGACAGGAGAGCAGGCCGGGCGTCACACAGACAACGGACCAGACCTCCACCCCACAGGCTGCCATGACCCAGCCAGGTGCAAAGACGGGACGAACTAGGTGAAGGGCTGGCCTCCTCAGAGCCCCAGTCAGGCTCCCACAGGCAGCCAGCCCCACCAGTGCCCCTCACAGTGCCAGGGGGCCCACAGCTCTGAAGCCAGAGGACAGGCAGGGGATGTGCTGCCCAGCCCCCCGTACTACCTGTGGGACTGTAGGGAGCATCATCAGAGCCTTTCCTCCGCTTGGACCGGGACTTGAAGACCGGACTGTCCTCGTCAGACTCCAGGGAAGGGTAAACTAGGGGGGCAGAGGGAGAAAGGCCTGAGCCGGCGGTGCCACTGAGGGATGCGGGCTTCAGGTAGACCACACGCACAGGCACAGGGAGCCCCAGAAGGGCAGGGATTGGTCAGACAAGAGGCCCCGGCAGCCCCCACAGGTCCAGCCCCAGCCTGGCTGCAGCGTCCACTGTGCTCCCTTCTCTGCCGCTGTCAGAGAAGAAAACATCCCAAGTCCATCGGAGGCCGCTGTCGCAGCGAGTCTCCAATGACAGAGCCCCATCCAGGAGACCTGGACGACTCCCAGGTGCCTCCACTACAGCTGTGTCTTCGCACCCAGGGCCCGCCCGCCCCCCACAGGAGGCCAGAAAAGGGGCTCCCTGCTTTCAGTCCATCTGTCCCTGCTTTCAGTCCACCAGCTGGGGCCAGGCCAGCCTCTCCTTAGGAGGGCGCTCCAGGGGCAGGAGTGTCAGCGCAGGGCATCAGGACCACAGGCAGACCCTGCACCACCGAGGCCAGCATATCGCTGGCCCGGGGGCACCCTACACATCCCAGAGGGGCAGGCCGAACACGCGGCCAGGTGCTCATTCCTGAGCCCTGGAGGGCTGCGGTGGGGCGTGAGGGGTCATGCCCCTCAGGGTCCCTGCTCTGCCCCCCTCAGATGTGGGCCGCTCTGGGCCTCGGTGTTGTTATCCACACAGAGACACACAGGGCCGATGGGGTCTCAACGTGTCTTCGAGTATATGGTCACGTGGGGGATGGCTGGGCCAGTCCTCAGAAGGCAACATGGGTATGGACCCTCAACCCAGCATGCCCCCTCCCAGGTCCCCGCCCAGGGGCACCAGGGCCATGGGCACACAATGCCCCCTGCACCCGCATTCACAGCAGCAGTGTCCACAGCGGCCAAGAGGAGGAAGCCACCAGGCGTCCACCGGCAGCGGACATGGGCACGTGTGGGGCCGTGAAGAGCCCGTGAAGGACCGCCTGCACCCAGGACCCGATGCACGCGGACGGGGAGACTCGGGGCCGGGGCCAGGGCGGACTTCCTTCTGGGTGGTGACTACGGCACGCCCTCCACCGAGTTACATGCTTCCTCAGGCCCACTTCTCCATGTCCTAAAGAACGGCCAGGGTCTCGGCACAAGGACGAGCCCCAGCGGCACCGCGGAGAGGCCCCTCCCAGGGGGCAGGCCAGAGCCCGCCCGCACCCCCACAGGGCTCACCGTAGTCTGAGTCCTTGAAGCAGGCGTCTAGGTGGTCCTGCTCCTCTTCATAATCGTCCAGGTCCACACTGTTCTTGGCTGCCCGTTTCAGCAGCCGCTTGCCCGCACTCTTGCCGCCACCCCCATTCTTCCGGGCACCGTGGGCCACCAGTGAGCTGCCCTTGGCCTGGCCGGCGCCCCACGTGGTCTGCAGGCAGGAGTCAGAGGCCTGCAGGTTGGCCATGGACAGCATTCCCTGAATGGCTTCCTGCGTGCTGGGGGAGGCTGGGGGCTGGCTGGAGGCACAGAGAGATAGGCACTCAGCCCACGGCCCACGGCACTCAGCCCATGGCCCACGGCACTCAGCCCATGGCCCACGGAACTTGGCCCACGGCCCACGGCACTCAGCCCACAGCTCATGGCACTCAGCCCACAGCCCATGGCACTCAGCCACAGCACAGCCCACAGCCCATGGCCCACGGCATTCAGCCCACGGCACTCAGGCCACGGCCCACGGCACTTGGCCCACAGCCCATACCCCATGGCTCAGCCCACAGCTCATGGCCCACGGCATTCAGCCCACAGCCCATGGCCCATAGCACTTAGCCCACAGCCCATGGCACTCAGGCCACAGCCCACGGCCCATGGCACTCAGACCACAGCCCATGGCTCACAGCACTCAGCCCACAGCCCACAGCACTCAGTCGACAGCCCATAGCCCACAGCACTCGGCCCACGGTACTCAGCCCATAGCCCATGCCCCATAGCCCATGCCCCACAGCACTCAGCCTACAGCCCACAACCCATACCACTTAGCCCACAGCCCATAGGCCATAGCACTCAGCCCAGAGCCCACGGCATTCACCGCATATAGCCCAAGGCACTCAGCCCATAGCCCACAGCTCATGGCTCTCAGTCCATGGCACACATACTCTGCCCACAAACCCACGGCCCACAGCACTCAGCTCACAGCCCACATCCCATAGCCCACAGCACTCCATCCAGGCCCACAGCCCACGCACCCTCCCACCAAGTGGCCAGAAGAGAGCTTGGGGTAAAACATAGTGGTAGCTGATGATTCCCACTTAGAAAAGGCCAGCTCTCTGCCCCCACTCTCTATAGGGACAGAGAAGGGCGTGCAGAGGGGACATAAGGAGATGTGAGGGAGAGGAAGGGGGCTGAGAGAAAGGGATGTCCATTCCTGTCTCTCATCACAACTACTCTCTCCCATTTGCTCTTTACCTGATGGCCACACAATAGCTCAGATCCTTTCTCAGTGCCACCTCGTGCAGACCTGACCCCAGCACCCACTGCCCTCTGGCTCCAGGCACCACTGCCCCCAGTGCCCTGCCATGCCCTCTTTGCCCGCCCCACACCCCCTACCACCTCCTCCCAGCTATACAAGCTCCCCTCCCTCCAGGACCCAGTGAGGCTGTGCCACCACCTGGCCCCGTACTCTCTGCTGGCCTGGGCTCTGGGAAGGGAGGCTGGCCCCCTCCCCACCCCCGTGCACCGCAGGGTCCTGGATATGGCTAGATGGAGAGAGCTCTCCAAGCCCAGGCCTGGGCTCCTCCAGAAGCTTTACTCTCCTTCTCATCCCAGTGGACCCTCCCATAGGAACCTGCTGGGCCTCCTCGGGGGACCTCCTCAGCTCAGCCCAGGAAGCTCCCAGTGGCCCTGACCCAGCAGGCAGCTCCCCTCGGGGGCCGTTTCTGGCCCTTGTCCTTGCCCATCACCCCAGCCTGTGGGCCACTGGGAATAGGACAGCCCACCCTAGCCTGCAGGGCCCCCAGCCAAACCACTGCATCGGGCACTCCTAAGCAGACCCTCCTTCCACGCCCTGGACCCCGAGGAGACAGGAGCAGGAGCCAGATATGGGGTGGGGGACCCATAGGCCAGCTTAGGCCTCCTCCCCATCCCAGGGAGCAACTGCAGGGCCCCATCCTATGTCTGACCTCCAGCAACCCCCCACCCTGCCTGCCCCACGTGCCCCCCCAGGGGATCAACCAACTGGCAGGACTACTGCGACCCCAAAGCAATACCCAAAGTGTCAGTGCACACAGACCCTTCTGGGGGGGTTCTGCAACATGTACATCTCATCGGCTCTCACGCCACGCCCCCCAGACCCCCACCACCAAGTGCTGGATGAACGTTTAGTAAGACCATTAAAATGAAAGAGGCCATATGTCCCCACTCAGAAATGAGAGCTTCCCAAGCCTGGGGCTGGAGGGCTGGGGGAGACTGAGTTGGCCCCCAAGGAGCACAAACACAGAGCATCCCCCCAGGTCCTGGGGGCCCCGTGAAGCAAGCTGGGACAGAAGCTGTCCTGCCGGTCATACCTGGGGTGCAGGCCAAGGACTCTGGCCTCCTCCCACAGGCAGCCCTCCACAAACACCACCTCCCCAGGCCCCATCCCAGACTCAGTGGACCACAGTGTTCTGGTTTCTGCTGGAACCAAATAGGACTGCAGTTTCAAAGCCAGAAAAGAGGGAAAATCAGTCTGGGCAGACCCCCTGCGGAGTCGGGAGCTCCTGGCCCCTCTGCCCCACCCCCATGATGCAGCCTGCCCAGTCCAAGCTGCGCAGCCAAAGGGCTGTCCAGGTCTGACCAGGAGTACACAGTGTCTCATCGCTGCACGAGACCGCCGACCTGCACGGAAACAGCAGGAGCCCCCAGGTGGCCCAGCACCCACGACGCTCGGCTCTCGGGCGTGGATGTGGCCCCACCAGGGCTTCCCCCACCAGGGGGGGCTTCCCACAGGGACGGGAGGGCAGGGGGCCAGGACACCCACCGCGAGTGTCCCCCTGGAGCCGGCGTGGCCCCAGCCCAGCTCCCCTACCTCCTAGAGGAGGCCAGTGGAGCCCAGGGCCGCACGTGGCACAGGCCGCCGGTCTATCCACACGGGGCCGGGCGAATCAAGGAGCAAAGTCGAAGCAACACACATGGAAAATAATCTCTTAATCCTCCAATTATCATACCAAAATCCTCTCCCCTCACCCCCCGGCAGTAAACACTCCACAAACCATCCACAAGAAATTAACATATTTCCCTCCATTTTTTTTTTTCAGCTGTTTTTTTCACAACAGCAAAAACTTAAAACAGAGCAAATGGACCATCAAAAACTGACCTGCTCTCCAAACGGGAGACTGGGGAGAGGAACTGCCCGCGGCGGGCAGCAGGGGGTGGGCCTGGCAGGCACGTGTGCACACACGCGGGCGGGTGTGAGGGCACATGTGCGTGTCGGCAAAGCCGTGAGCAGCACAGCCACACGCTGGCCACCCTCCCCCCTGGGGCTGAGCCTATGCCACAGGGCCTCTCCTGGAAAGGGGGTCACAGGCCGACTGCCCCCAGCACAGGGGCCTCAGGCCAGGGTCCTGGCATAGCACGTCTGCCTGAGAGGGGCCCATGTCTGCACATGGACAGAAACCCCTGGGCACTGAGCAGGAGTGCACACCCAGAGGGTCACCAACACCAGGAGGGCTGCCAACACCCCCAGCCCCCTGCTGTGCCCCCAGGGAGAAGGTGTCTCTGGCTGTCTGGGAACCCAGCCCGGCGCACACCACAGACATTCCCGAAAGAAAGCCAGCCGTTTCACCAGCAGAAGCCCTTCCCAACACGGCCTAATCTGCCTCCCTGGACTCCAGTGTGTCTGACGCCGGCCGGGGGTGCAGCCTCCTCGCCAGCTTGTGCAGCTCTGGGACTCGATTCTGGACAGTTTTGGAGGCAGATCGAGGGGGCCGAGCACTGCGCAGGCCACGTGAGCCCCACCTTCCTCAGGCAAGTTACCCCTGCCTGACGTCACCGCCCAGCACGGGGAGCCTTCTGGAGTCCCCACCCCCGGGGTCCGTCATCAGGCAGACGGGGGATTTTGGTCCTGCCTGGGCTGCCTCCTGGCAGCGTGCCCTTGACCCAGCTGTCCTGCGTGGGAGTCTGCTGCTGTCCCAAGGACGAGCAGGGCAGTAGAGGTCCCCTATTGGGGACGCCTTAACCCCTCAGTTATGTCTGTGGTACGTGTGAAAATCCCCTGTTAAAAAAAACCAACCACAAAGCTTAAAAACCAAGTTTAACTGGATGGAGAGAGATGTCAACCGGGACCATCAGCACAGAAACGAGTGGAGGCCCTTCAACCAACAACGCGCGGAGGGGTCCATCCATTTCTCTCCCATCAGGGGCCTGGGCTGGGCAGGACTGGGCCGGAGGGACCCTGCCTCCCGGGCCTCCCCGGCTGCAGTGCGGGGGCTCCCTGGGAGCACCTTGGCTCGGGGGCCATCTGGCTTGGGTGTGGTCACCTGGGAACCCAGCAGATCCAGCCCTACCTCTCGGCTCTTCTGTCCCCAAGCTCAGAGGTGACCATCTCCCTCCCTGCAGGGTGAGGTCTTTGCCGCCTTGGGTCCCAGAGACACCAAGCGCCCTTGACCAGAGCCCAGTCCTGCTCCTCCACAGACCCCCAGGGAGGGCAGCCCCTACGGGACGTCTCTCAGTCTCCCCCCATCTATGCGTCCAGGAGCTCCACAGACCCTGGGGGCCAGAGGACCCAGCCCACACTCATCGTCCTGGCGGTCCGGCACCACCCCTGCTGGGGTGGAGTCCTGCTCTGGCTGCCCTGACTCTGGACGAGGGCCCAGGTTGCCCCCTCATGCCCACTGCCACAACCACCACGCCCCACCTTGCACATGGCCCGGGCCCTCTGCACACCTGTTGGGGTTGTACTCGAGCGCTCCGACCTCCTCGCTGGCCTGCAGCAGGTCCAGGATGCCCGCCGCTGAGCCCACACCCTCTTTCTTCACTTTGGCGTTGCGGGCGGGCTTGGTGTCCGTGTCGATGTGCAGCGAGCCCTCGTCAGAGGAGTCGTCACTCTGCTGCAGGGATGAAGCCACAGGTCAGAGGCAGTTTGGGGGAGAGCTACTGTTTCCCTTTGGCCATAAAAAGACATTTCTCCAAGTCTGTGAGGAGCTAGCCCTTGTAATGAGCACCGCGGGCAGGGCTGGAGCCAGGGCTTTCTGCTGAGACTGCCAGCCTGCCCCAAAGGGCAGAGTGATCTTTACACCCTGAGCCCCAATTCTGACCACAGATGCGAGAGGAGCCGTGTGGCTGGGCAGGAAGTAGATGGGAGCTCATGCCCACACTCAGGGACCCCAGTCAGGCCCTGGCTGCTGGCTCTGTGGGGACCCTGGCCTCCTTGGAAACAGCCTCCGTGTCCTGGGTTGGAGGTAGCCTGACTTCAGCCTCCACAGCACAGAGCAAGGCCTGGCCCCGCATCTCCCCATTCGTTATCTTCGAGGGCGAGGCGGCCACTCACTGAGACCCACAGACTCCCGTGTGCTCTGTCTTCATCCCTCTGTGGGGCCCATGGCCAGAACCCAGGCCACCCTCCCCATGAAAACACCTGAGACAAGGCAGAAGATGACCCCTTTCGCAGCCCCCACGCAAAGCCGTGAGCCATATCCCACTGCATGGTAGCACTGCCCAAGAAAGGGAAGGACACCTGGCTTGGCCTCCTGGGGCCCGGCACCCACGTCCTTACCTTGTAGAGTGTCGAGTCCAGCTTTGGCTTCGTGGCGGGCGTGGGCAGCGGCTCCTTCCCGTCCAGCAAGACTGAAACACAGCAGGCGTGCGTCTGGCAGAGCCCTCAGGAGGACGGCCCCCTCCCCGCCCTGGCTCCCTCACTCACAAGACAGATCTCTCCTGGGAGCGCTCCTCTTCCTCCTGATGGGAAACTCGTCGATCTTGAGCTCCCCATCGTCCGACACATACTCGTACTCATCCCGCACCGGCTGGGGCTTGTCCTCCTTGAAGCTCTGCACGGCCCCAAACACGCCTGGGCTGGGCTGCGGCTTGAGGGCCTTGGAGCTGGGGTGGCACGAGTGAGTCATCCAGTGCTCCCCCTGCACTCCATCCTGGGCCTCAGAGGACCAGCAGCTGGCCACACACATCCTCACCCCACAGCCTCCTCCCAGCCACTGTGGCCCCAGCGAGGATGGCGCGTGGCCCCGGGGTGCATGCCTGGCCCTTCTTGTGCTGTTAGGAGGCGTGCCCCTCACCGCCCCCTGCCCTGGGGTCGAGCACCAGCTCAGTTTCAGACGGAGCCAGCGCCAACGGCCTGGGCTCCCCTCGTGACTATTTCAGAAAAATAAATTCCGCTATTTTTCATCTGGGCCTCCCTGTCAGCGCGAGGCAGGGCTCTGGCCACATCCAGCAATGGGGACAGCGGGCCGGGGCAGGGCCTGCACCAGCTCCCAACAGGATGGCTCCCACTCCCAGGCGGCGGGGAGCCCTGCAGAATGTGCACGGAGCAGGAGCACACACAGCTGTCACCCGCTGCTGCCAAATGCCCCTGGGGCCCGGCACCTGACCTTCAGATCCATCAACGACGTGCTTAGGGCCACGAGGTCAGGGCAACGGGGCTCTCGGACCATCCCCACCCCACCTGCTCACAGAGCGGCCTCAGCACAATGCCAAGAGGCCTCCGGTATAATGCTCCATCGCACCCGGCTCTGCAGGGCCCCATTTCCCCACCACCTGCAAGGAGGACACTGAAGCCATGGCAAAATGCTGGCCCCCTTCCCATTGGGATGCGCCACGTCCCCGCCGAGGGGCACCCACCCCAACTTCAGACAAAACAAGCAAGTGCATGAGGGACCACGGCTGGTCCGGGCTTCTCAGCAGGCGAGGGGTGGCTGGCTTGCCAAGCTGGTCAGCAGACACACACCCATTCCACAGTCTAGAACGCAGACATGCCCACTCCCACACACGTACGCCCTGTCAGGCTGGGTGCTCCACCTCTCAGCTCAGTGCCCCCTCCTCCAGGAAGCCCTCTTGATTTCTCAGGCCCCAGAGATTTTTCCTCCATAGCCCCCATCTCAGCCATAATTTTAGGTACATTTGAGAATACCAGGTTCACACTGATCTCTGGGCCCAAGGCCAGGACCCTGACCCACCCTACCCAGCCCAGGACAGCAACTGGGCTAACAGCCACCGAGTCACGCTCTTCCCCTCTGCGCCACCCCCACCCCCACCCACCAGAGCCTGCTCAGGAGGTGAGCCTCATCTGGGAAGCCCTCCGTGAGGGCATGTGTGTGGGGGGGGGGGGGTGTGTGCACGTGTGACAGGGGAGGGGCACATGTGGATGAGGACGCACATACCCCAGCAGTCTCTTGTTGAAGGAGAATGAGAACTTGGGGTCCTTGCCCCCTGACAAAGGACACTTCTCCAGCCTCTGCTCTTCCTCCATCTTCAGTAGGGAGTCAGGTTTGCTGTTCTGAAAAGCAAACCCAGGACCGTCCTTGAGCCCCACACAGGCAACCAGTGGGCAGAGGTGCTGGGACGGGCCAGCCTCCTCCCTCTGACCACATCATCCTGGAAACCCCCTTCTCTGCAGCCCCTGCACGGTTCGGCTCCAGGGAGTATGAGTTCAAGGCAGGCTATCCATCAACTCAGACAGTGATGCACTTGGCCCCTTCAGCCAGAAGGCACCTGACCCTACGGACGATGGCCCCACAGAAGCCACATTTACACCCACACCTTCACTGCCCGCCCTGAGGACAGGAGGAAACGTGCCTCCACTCATACCACCAAGGCCATGCACACCCCCACACACCCCCTTCTCGCAGAACACAGCCCCCCAGAGGGCAGGTCCATACACCTGCACGCGCGCGCGCACACACACACACACACACACCTCACCTTGTACTTCCACTTGGCTTCTGACTTGCTCTTAGTTTGCTCTCGGATTTCTAGCCTCTCCATGTCATTCTGCGAGCTGATTGCCTCCTTGTTGGGCACACTCAGGACGCTCTTTGTGGCCTAGGAAACAGCAGTCATGACCCAGCAGTGGACGTGGGAGGGTGTCGAGGATCCCCGAGGCTACAGGGCAAAGCAAGAGCCACACAGCACAGAGCCCCTGCCTCCTGCAGGCTCACATGCAGCAGCCCATCCACCCATGCATTCGTCCATCATCCACCCATCCATCCACCCATCCACCATCCCACCCATCCATCCATCCATACACCCATTCACCTACCATCCCATCCACATTTATCCATCCATCCATCCATCCATCCAACCACCTACCAACCATCCATCCATCCATCCACCCACCCATCCCTTCTACCCAACCATCCATCCACCCATTCATGCACTCTCCCCCCTTCTTTCCTTGCTCTCTCCCCATTTCCTGCCATCCATTCATTTGTTCATTTGTTCGTTCATCCATTCTCTTTGCCTTGAGGATGAGAAAATTGATGTGCCCCAGTGCAGCCCTGTGATGTTGGCCCTAGTGAGCCTGGTAAGCCAGGGCCACCACTGACCCGCCCCCACCCCCAGCTAAGAAGTGGGTAACAACCTCCCACTAGCAGGAAATCACTCAGTGAGGCTTGGTCTTGGGCTCATGGCCCCAAAGCCCACACTTTAGGGCCTCTGGTCATACTGGTAGGTCCCCAGGGCCAGGTCCGCCTCTCTCACTACCTGTAGGGGCTCAGGCCCCTCAAGTAACTGCCCACATCATCAGTTCCCTTTCCGCCTCCCTACTACCCTCCATTGGGCACTGGCCCACCTTCAGATCTCAGCCAGTGCTGGGGCCCCAGAGACTGTACAGCCAGCTCGTCCCCCCAAGCGACCCTGTGTGGTGCCCCCCCATCCCAGCACAGACCCCACTGCCTTCCCTGTGAGGCTCTCCCCACTGCGTCAAGCTCCCTGGGGCACAGCCCACCTGCCCCAAGCCTCCAGCACAAGGACTCCGCAGCCCCGGCTCCACCCCACAGGGGAGATATCTGCAGACCTCCAACCACAGACAGCAGGACAGGGCTACCTACCTTGCCTTTCTTGGGAGGCTCGATCTTGGTCAGCGCCTCCTTGGTGTGGGCCTCCAGCAGGTCCAGGTTGGGGATGGTGGGCGAGGCCGCACCCCTGCACTTCTTCCCTTTCTTCTTGCCCCCATCCTTGAGCTTCAGTGGCTTGGGGGGCTTCGGGGGTTTGGGGGGTTTGGGGGGCTTGGGAACTTTGGACGGCTTGGGCATCTTCACGGTTTTGGGAGTCTTTTTTTTGGACACTTTCTCCAGGAAGGACCGAGGAGGGCTGGCCTCAATAGGGGACGGGGGCTCCTCTTTCTCCCGATCCCCGAAACAGACTTCATCTGAGGAGATTGCAGGGGTCACTTCGGGTCGGGCGGCCTTGGAGGCATTCTAGGGAAGGGAGAAGGAGAGGTGGCCAGCCGCCTCCCTCCAGCAGGGCCTCCGCCCGGGCTGTGGCAGACGCTCCAACAGAAAGGACTTCCTCCCACACTGTCATACAACACATCTGTCTACACCACCCACTGGACATGCTCTCATCTATCCTACAGCTCCCGTGTGACATGCTCACATCTGTCCATACCACTGTGTGACACACTCACATCTGTCTGATCACTGTGTGACACACATTTATCCTACAGCATCTTGTGACACACTCACATCTATCTACACCCTTGCAACACATTCACATCTGTCTACACCATCGTGTGACACATTCATCTACATTACCCGTGTGACAAGGTGCCATTTGTCTACACCATCAGCCACTTGACCCCTCTACCTCCTTGGTGGAGACCACTATTCTACCCCATGGCACGAAGAGGCTGGGAGCAGTCAGGCTCACACAGGCTGGGTCTCCAGCGGCTGGAACCGTCCTGCCTCCAGACCCCTCCCCACCCACTGGGGAGCTCCAGCTGAGAGGCCACGGGCAGCCACAGGTGCCTCGGAGTCCTCATCACACTGGTGACGCTGCCTTAGAGGGCCGCAGAGGAGCCATCTCAGACATGGCTGTCCCTGGCAGGCAGGAAGAGGGTCCCCCGGCCAGGGCTGGCAGTCCCCCCAGGTCAGTCCTACCTCGCTAAGCCGGATCTCTTTGGCGAGGTCTTTGATGAGCTGGGAAGGTTTGAAGTGCTCTGGGAGCTCGTCCTCATGCTCTGCCAAAGCCTGAAGGGCAGCACACGTGGGGCCAGCAGTCAGCTGCCCAGCCTGGAGCCGACGTCCACCCATCCCAGGCCACGCTGCCCCAGCCTCTTGACACTCACAGGGTCCCCAAGCAGGCTCGACAGCCGAGCATCCTGACTCACCCACACTGTCCCCCCAGGTCCTCTCCTGCCTAACAACCCAGGACCCCTGCAGCCCAGACAGGCATGTAAGAAGGGCTGCCACAGGCAAAGACTGGCCGCATGGGTCCTGCACTACCAGCCCCTAGCTGGACATCAGCCCGTAAGAGGGCCCTACCACCACCCCTCTCCACAGGGGGAGTAACAGAGTCCCAGAGAGAAGGAGGTGCCTCAGGCCACCACCAGCTGGGCAGTGATATGGGCCATCCTCTCTTGCTGGGCACAAGGCTGCTACCATTGGCCACATGGCTGAGGTGAGGGAGGAGGGACTCCAGATACGGTTCCAGGCCTTGAGGCCAGATATGTGACTGGAGGACAGCCCTGGGAGGTCACCAGACAGCACTGCTGGGGGGCTCTGGAGGGGACAGGGAAGTGCTGCTGGGGGGATCATGGGGGACAGGGAAGCGCTGCTGGGAGGCCATGCTGGGGACAGGGCAATGCTGCTGG
>PISX010011251.1:0-66608 GCA_004024625.1 Mellivora capensis | reverse complement strand
AAAGCTGAACTCTTAAAAAAAAAAAAAAAAGAAGAAGAACTGTTTTTCCACTGAAATCATTGGCACATTAAACACTGATAGGATTCTTCATGGCTAAGTCTAATAGTAATTTAAAATTGTTTACAAAAAGTTATCTAGAACAAATACTTCTTAAATATGAGGTACTGGTTTTGTGTTCATAACCACTCCCAAGAAAAAAATCAAGCTTTTTTTTTTTTTTTTTTTAAAGATTCAGACCTTTGTTTGTTTGTTTGTTTTTGAGAGAGAGAGAGAGAGAGAGAGCATGTGGAATGGGGAGACAGAGGCAGAGAGAGAATCCCAAGCAGGCTCCATGCTTAGCATGGAATACAACATGGGGCTCCATCTCCCAACCCTGAGCTCATGATCTGAGGGAACTCAAGAAACAGATGCTCAATGGACTGAGCCACCCAGGTGCCCCATAGAAAGTCAACCTTTGAAACTAAAACTCTACAACTGACTTGAAAAACTTACTGTACCCTCCTTAAGAGGAGATTTTTGGGCACACAGATGATGGCTGAGTATGTTTCTACACCATGAAGGCAGAAGACAGGAATTAGCATGTGTGGTGTTAAGTGCCTGACATTGAGATTTTGATTGTTGTGGCTACCATTTCAAAGACTTCCATCTTGAACAAACTATTGTCCTTGTGTAGCAAGGCCACTGGCAAAACAACCAGATAAGGAACAGACCACCTCAACAATTCAGTTCCCCTTTTACAAAGCCCTTATTAACCTAGATAACTGACCACCTGAGTGACTGCATATTCCTTTTCATGCCTTAATTCCAGTTCTTTTGTTTCAAATTTGCCAAAACAGAGTGAACCCGCAAAACCCTCCAACCCCCGTAGATGCAAAGACCCCAGTCAGCACTCCCTCCATTTCTCTCTCTGACTGCACTGTGTGGCTCACAGGTGTGCTGTGTATGCTCTAGGAACTAAGAGTAATAAATCTTGTTCTTCAAAGTTCCATGATGGTTTTTTGCTTAGGTGCATTTTTCGGTCAAGATAACCTCAGGGACTGGTCTTGCCTCATGGGCTTCAGTTGGGGAAATGTCTGTGGGAGCTCACCTGAAATGGTCCAGGTGGGTACCCCAGGCTCTTCTAGCTCATAATATTATCAATAGCCTGAGACCGACAAAACAGCACGATAACAAATAATATGATTTAGGAACTCTCTCTTTCTATAGGAGTTAGTCCCTCTGTTTAAAAGACAACATTTTCAGCCCCCCTTTCTGGGGCACTTGCTTGGAGCTGACATATGAATTTCCAAGTTCCTCTTGCTCTTTGGCTAAAAAAGACTTCTTCCTGGGTATTGTATGCCGTGCTGGGCTCAAGACTTCCCTGCAGGGCAACTTGCAAACATAGCTTTATATGCCAAAGGAATTGAACTTGATGGTGTCCAAAGACAAGTCAAGTGGAAATTTATTTTATAAATTCACTACTTAAAATATTCTAGGAGTGCCTGGGTGGCTCAGTCAGTTAGGTATCTGCCTTCAGCTCTGGAAATGAGCCAGGGTTCTGGGATTGAGTCCCAAATTGGGTTCCCTGCTCCACAGGGAGTCTGTTTCTCTTTCTCCCTCTGCCCCTCCCCACCTTGCCTGTGCTCTCTCTCCCGTCTTCTCTTTCAAATAAATAAAATCTTAAAAAAAAATTCTAACACAAAAGCAATAATACTTAAGATACATTCAGAAAAATCAGGTAAATGTGCTCTCTAAAACAACCGAGGAGGGAGAATTCCATAGTCATTTTCTTCCCCCGGCTTTCAGGATGGGACCTTGAGAGGCATAAACATTGCTTAGCTTGAAGAAAGTTTGAGAGTCCCAGGTAGGAGCACCAAAAAAGGCTATGAGACTTCTTCCTAGGCCTTTCAGCAGGAAGCTGCAGATAAAGACTATGTTCCCCATCATTTTAAAGGCCCTGAGTTCACTACCAGAAATTCCCTGAACGAAAAGCCAGGAAAACCAGCTACATCTATAGCCTTTCTAATTTCTCACTACAGTTTTATATTTTTTCCCTTCCCATGTCAAAAAGTATAATCTAAAAACAAGATGGATGGTAGCAAAGGACAATCACAATTAACTAAAGTTGTGACCATTTCCAAAACTTGTAATGTCATTCTTGAAGCCACTGAAGTTTTGTCTTACATTTTGCCAGAGGCTTGTGCTATTAGAAAATTGTAGGTCACATAAAAATTTGATTTTAATTTTGAATCACAAGGATGAATATTTGACAATGGTAGAATCATCACTTAAAAAAATAATGCTGGCTAAAAGGGGGGGACAACGGAAGAAAAAGATAGTCACATTTTTGGTACTGAAAACAATTGTCATAAATGTTATGACTAAAGATTATAATTCTGTCTTATATCTTTAATGGAAATTAAGAAAACCTTTGAATACTTTTGCTTAGCAGTTTTCATTGGTCTTTCTAAATGTAAGGACATACTGTTGATATCTAAGAATGAACAATGCAAGTGTATTTGAATTTCCACACATTTTACACTTCACCAAGTGAGTACATTTCATGTGATGACAACTCTGGTCAAGGAATAAGGAATACTCAGATTGATGAACCATTTGGTTTTAAATGCAAGCATAACCTAAGGGAGTATAGACACATTTCATAATTGTTTTTCTATCACAAACTCAGGCTTTGGTAAATAAGTGAGCAAGAGACAAAGAAAGGCAAAGTTTAAGGTCCATTCTTATGGCCTAGCAGAATGAAGAAACACCAGTCCTTGGAAATTACTTTTACTTTATTTCGTTTTGTTTTGTTTTGGTTTGGTTGCCTTTCAGGACCTATTAACAAGAAGAGTAAATGCAAAAGGCAAGATGAATAATAAGGATCGGTTTACTGATGGGAGTTCAGAGGCAAGGGGAAGAGGACCTCATAGCAGTGGTAGGATTAGAATCTGACATTAAAAGATGGATAAGACTGCAATGGTTGGAGAGGACCAAGCTGACCCACTGTACATGAGGGAGAATGAGAAAGGCATGAAAAAGATTGCAGCAATTGTGCCTCTGATTTGGGGCTGGTGAATAATAACATTTTTGGGAGCCAAGAATTTCTGTAGGTGAGGGAATAGAGAGCCATATTTCTGAAATGGACAAATGAAACTGGATTATGGAAAGTCTTAAGTACCAGACCATATTTGAACTTTATAACATAAGACTTGACAGGATAGAAGAATAATGATATCAGTTGTTTTTAGGAAGAGTGAGTGCAACGTGGAGAGGGAGGGACGCCTGGAAGCAAGAAGGACTGCTATTAGTTAGCTGACAAGCTTCTGGACTGGGGAGCCAGGGAGTGGGAGTAGGAGAATGGGAAAGATACAGAGACCAGAGCATAGTGGGAAGTGATAGAGAGAAAAACCGGTGAGGACTCCTTCTGAGGGTTCCAAGGGCTGGCTTGTTTTTGTTTGCTGCTGGGCTGGCTTTGTTGCCTTTCAGGACCTTAGAAGTTAGTTTCAGTGTGTTTTAGCCATGAGTCGACACATTCACGAGATCTTAGGGTTAGAAGGGTGAGATCAAATAACTTTGGAATAGATCTTCTGTTTTTAGGGATGTTCGTTTACCCCTCTTTTAGGGACATGGTCTTTAGGAACCAAGGAGACTATGAAAAAGTCACATTTGCAGCAACACACCAGAAGCACTTCTCCAGGCTCTCGGAAAGTCCGCCCTGCCACATTGCCTTTCCCCAGCATAGGAGTTATCTGAGCAAAGGTCTCAGGCTGGCTGATTTTTTTAAATGTGAACATCAGTTTCTACAATTAGATATAAAATTAGGATCACAGCTTGATCGACTACATAGTTCTGTTCCAGTGCAATGCTTTTGCATACCAAAAGAATTGGAGGACAGTTTTCTATCTAATATATATGTACGTGTATATATATATTTAATATATATATATCTTTAGCAATTTCATGAAAACTTAGTTTAGTTATATCTAACTACTTGTCTCCATTTAAAAAAAAAAAAAAAGATCTCCTAATCATTTCTGAGTGAATTCTTTCTTAAAAGGGTAAAATAAATAGCTCAATCTTACTTCAGAAAGGAATGTGTGAAATAAGTTCTGAATTTCTCCACGGGTTCTTCACAGGGCTGCTATATCATTACAACTTCAATATCCTGTGTTAGCGACACTTATTTAACTTGTTACATTTTAGTTTTATGGGAGAGCCATGAATGTAAAAGGCACATAAAAACCACAGCCAAATGGCTGACATTTGACCTTCAATCCTCTCTCAGACTCTCCTTTAGAAACACACCACCTCCTCTTCAACACACACACAGTGAGTAAACCAACTCCTCCTTAATTTACTAAACATCGTGGTATTGCTTAAGAAAAGAAATTGCATACTTTCTTGGCCCTGGTTTCCTTCCTCACCCCCCTCTTTTTTGTTTTTAGCACTTACATTATTTTCTGATGTTTAGCCCTGTAAAATGCCACTTCCTTTGTAATTAAAATTAAAATTGAGGCCTCAGGAAAAGGTGTCAGAAAGTGACTTATTGAACTGTAAGAAGACCAAGAAGGAACTGAGAAGTTTGTTTTGAACTTTTAAACTTCATTATCACAAGTAATGTGGTTCTTAATTCTTACTAATATATAAATAATCATCTGACCTGAACTTTATATATGTATATACATATATATGTATGAGATATGTATATTTATTTAAAATATGTATGACAGAAGAGAAAATATGTGGGATTAGCAGGAAGGGACCTCAGAAGAAGCCTGCCTACCCATCATTTGGCAGAAATATTGGCTGAGGACTTTGGAAGATGTCCTTTGGCCACTTAGGGTCCAGCTGGCACAGAACAGTCCTGTACTCCAACACTGCTCCCTTATAACCGTGACTCCAATCGTGACATCACTGTCAGAAAGAGAATACTGTGTGCCTTAAGCACACAGAGTGAAAAGGAATGTCACACTGTTCATGGCAAATGAGGAACTAGATCCCCTCTTTGAGACCAAATCTCTTGATTGCTGGCCCTGTTTCACAAACATGCAATAATGTATGGCCCCCAACAGTCTTCCTCGGACTTGTTTTGTCTTCAGGGGATGAGAACAGGCATAAAATCTGGAAATCTGACCCAACTGAGTCAATAAAAAGGTTTTTGTCTGTGAACCTGACCACAAGCAATTCATTAATAGCTGACTGAAAGATTTTTGTCGGTAATACCACCGCCTCTTTTACAGAAATAAACAGTTTGAAACAAAATTGAAGTAGCAAGATGGAATCAATTACCACTTCAAGATAGTGCTGTCTACTACATGTAAAGGTGTTTATTTCCTCATGATGAAACATGTGTTATCTCTTCGATAATATCCCTTTAAGTCCACTGTTCGTTTTATCAAAACAGTAGGAAAAAATTTTTACAAAATGTCTCAGCACATTGTAAATTAATAGTTTGATTAGTTAAAAAATAAAAAAAAGCCTTAATTTTGGGTTTCTAGCAGATGAATAATTGCACTTTTAATTTCAGGTAATGTTGCGTTTTGATTTACTATTTTAAGTTCAAAAGAAATGAGTAATTCCACTTGGAGTTTCATTATTTATTCTTTTTTTTTAAGACTTTATTTATTTATTTGTCAGAGAGAGACAGAGCACAAGCCTGGGAACAGTAGGCAGAGAAAGAAACCGGATCCCCGCTGAGGAAGAAGCCCAACTGACATGGGACTCGATCCCAGGATCCTGGGATCACGACCTGAGCTGAAGATAGATGCTTTACCAATTGAGCCACCCAGGAGTCCCATTATCATTTATTCTTTAATGCTAACTAAAGATAGGTACTAACATTTTTTAAGAAGTGCTTACCCTGTATGTCTTGCATTTCATTTCCATACTATTCTTCCCTAAGAATCATACATAATGTTTGACCTTTTAATAACTGACTTCAATTCAAATAAGAAAAAGTAGTGGCATTAAACTATATTCAGCATTTATTAATATAGCATTTAAACTCAAGGGAAATGCCAGACTCTAAAATTCTGACAGTAGAAATTTATCTGAATCAGCCTTTGTCTCTGTCCTTTGTAAAAATCACAAGAAACTGGCACATCTTCTGTGTTAAATAATCTGAAATATACCAAGTAATGCCAAGCTGTGATGTTAAGTCTTTTCATCATATTTACTTTTAATTAGAAAAAAAAAAAAAAGGAAGTGTGCATCCTCTGCCTCTCCAACTTAAGCATGAGAGGCTCAATAATGGAAAATGTGTACCATTACTATGGACTTGGAACTCTAGGGACAATAGCATGCAGAGGGAAATAAAATAAAATAAAATATAATATAAAACTGGTGGTGATGTGGTATTTATTGTTGGATTAAAGTCACTCCTGTAGGATCCCCACAAATGTCCCAGTATTAATCTTCAACTCCCTTTGTAATTGCATATGTGTGTGTGTGTATTTTAAGATTCTACTTCACTTGGTAAAAAGACCTAAGCCCTCAACCTTCTACAAGCAGCATGGGAAAGGGATCCTGATGAAGGATTAACACACTCTCTGGTGTTCTCTAATAAGTCAAGCATTTCCTGGAAACCAGCCCACAGACTGTGGGACTATTTTTAGCTGCTCACTTACCTGTAAACACAGCTATTAGATATCCAGATATCCCTGCTCCTTTCAGGTGCAGTAAAATAGAACATAAAGGGGTGTAATTGAATGATTACAGCTGAAGACTGTAAGCAGGAGCCATAGGGTCTCTCTCTTTTCCTGAGAGCCCTGGGATACTCTCCAGAAAGCCTTCTCTCTCCACTGCTGGTGAAACCTACGCACGGAGCAGGGACCCTTGCCCCAGATGCAGTGTCATCTCAGAAAATGCACTGCTGGGATTGTTTCTGTACACACCTTGGGGAGAAGTAAAGGGGAAAAGAAGTCACATCTTCGGGCAGCTCCTGTGTATCAAGACCCGTGTATCCCTCCATGCAGTTGTCGCAACAGCCCGGTGGGATAGGTGGATATCGTTACTACTGTTTCACAGTAAGCAAAACTCAGCCATCAGCCAAGTTTGCTGACTGCTCAAGGACACGTGGCTAATGAGCTGCAAAGCCAACTTTAAACCCATTCCATGTTTTCCCCTTACACTCTGCTCTTTTGAGGGGAAACTGGAAAGTAGGTTCTATCGCTGGGGTGGCCGAATAATTGTTTGTCCAAACCAGACCGTGCCTGAGAGAGAAACAGAGGTGCTAATAAGAAAAACACCAGGACCACACAGGTGGCCTGTCAGGTCTTGGGCAAACCAGGATTTACATAGGCAGCTTGTGTGAACTCTTCCTTGCTCACACCAGCAGAACCAAGAGGGGAGTTGAGCTCCCTGAAGAAAGCTCCCTGCCCACAGCTCAGCATGGGGAAGGCTTACACCAGATTCCTGCCCTAGTTCCCTCGGGCAGGGAGAAAAAGAGTTTAAAAAAAAAATTCTTTTGAAGATCAGGTTTAACTGTAAAAAGTTTTTTGTTTGGCTGGTTGGTTGTGTTTTTTTGTTTGTTTGTTTGTTTTGTTTTGTTTTTTTTGCCCCAGTGCACCAGTTGTGCTCAAGTTGTCTTCAGCCGTTGTGTCCCTAATTCCTTAGGGGTAGTGGAACATCATGGGGCTGCCACACACTTGCATTATGGGTGTATTAAGATGACATAAAATATCTACCATTGATTGACTTTTTAACTGTGTGCCAGGCACTGTGCAGAGGGCTTTATGAACTTTATCTTCTCTAATTTTCCCAAAACTTTTCTGAGGTACGAACATTTATTATCTCCATCTTACAGATGAGGAAATGGGGACACCCAGTAATGGCTTGGCTGTAGTTCAGGCCAAGACTTCTGCCTCCAGCATCTGCACTATCCATTATGACACTGTGCCATGTATGCTGAATTGGTCTTGGAAATGGTGGGACGATAAAGCCGTGTGTTAGGTTTCCTGGCCTCACAAAGCTTTCAGATTACTGAGGAGAGCCTCCTTGATATTACAGTATCTTAACTAACAACTCAGTGTTGGTCAGAAATTGCCATGTGCGTATTTTTGCAAATACCATCAAATGGTGACGCAGATCCCTTTAGCATATCATGTGATGTGGAGCAAGATGGCATATGCTGGTGGGATATACTGATATTTATCTTCTTTAGTATGGATCTCATTCTCTCTAATAGCAAGGAAAGCCCAACAAGGACTGTCCTGCAGGTCTTCCAGGCCGCTGTACATCCCTACACAGTACCTGGCCCACTACAGACACAAATGACTCTATTCTGCATGACGATTGAAGTTGTCACTCAAAACATAGAGTATTCAGAGCACGGGAAGTCTATGGGGTTTGTAATACAGATCTGGAAGTCTTTACAGAGAATATAGGATTTGAACTGGGCCTTGAAGGAGGAGAAATAAGTCTTTGAAAAAGTAAACGAGGGAGATAAAAGGTATTGGAGGTGGAAGAAACAAATTAAGTAAGTGAACTCAGATGGGAATTTGAGGGGAAAGCAAAGAGACCAGGATGTCTGGATGAAAACATCATAGACGAAGTCTGATCCAGAAAGGTAAGATTATGGAGCCCTTAACTGTGGGAGGTGAGGTTCAAGACCCCCTGTGGATTTCTGAAACTGTGGCTAGTACTGGACTGCAGACATGCTATGGTTTTTTTCCCATGCAGTCACACCTATGATGAAGTTTGATTGGTAAGAGATTAAAAAATACTACTAATAAAATAATTATAACATTGCTGGAATAAAAGTCATGTGACTGTGGTTTCTCTCTCCGGATCTCTTATTATACTGTCCCCTTCTTGTGAGCTGATAAAATGCTTATGTGACGAGATAAAGTGAAGTTGGTGATGTCAGCATTCTGACATTGTGTTGGCTGCTATTGGCCTTCTGATGGAAAATCATCTGTTTCTGGGCCATGGTTGCCCACAGCAACTGAAACCACAGAAAGTGAGCTGAAGATAAGGGGAGAATAATATATAAGAAATAGTGTTCAAAAGTCCTCATGCAGAGCTGATTATTACTGTTTCCATCTCCCTTGATACTGTGAACTAGTTTACACAGTAGATGCTGGAACAGAAAGCAATGATGAAAAATGGATTTTCACTGGCTGTTAGTCTCATTAAGCAGTTTCTTCTACCTTTCCTCAAACTCAGAACATTTTATTTATTTATTTATTTTTAAAGATTTTATTTATTTATTTGTCTGAGAGAGAGCGAGCACAAGCAGAGGGAGCAGCAGGCAGAGGGAGAGGAAGGCTCCCTGCTGAGCAAGGAGCCCAGTGTGGGATTTGATCCCAGGATCCTGGGATCATGAGCTGAGCTGAAGGCAGACACTTAATGGACTGAGCCACCCAGGCTTCCCATACTCTAAATGTTTTAATTTGTTCATGTTAGGAGAGAGTTTTTAAAATTCAATTTGAAAAGTTTAAGGTTAGAAAACTTCATAAGTTTATGAAGGGCAAAGACTATATCTAGTCTATGAATCCTTAGAGCATGTTGGATAGTTAACTGAGCGTGACATGATCTCCCCATCAACACTGCAGGGACAGCACTGTGAACACCAGTTACTATCTAACATTAGCGGTTCAGTAAGGTGGCAGGAAGATGTGGTGTGAAGGTAAGAGTCTAATTGCTTGTAATCAGTCTGACTGTGATACTCACAGGCCTTTCAAGCTTCTTGAGAAGGTTCAGCTACTTTGGGATGACTTCCTGGGGTTTCACGACTTCTAAACCAAAGCTTTAACATTTTGCCATAGGTGTTTTTAATACCAGTTTGTGTGTTGTTATAATTAATGTTTCACCCGTAGGAAGGCCCCTTCCCTATATTTAAGCCATGAAATATAACCATGGCTCCGAAAGCAAATAAAAATATTCTGTAAGTGGAAAAGAAGTCTCACAAAACCCATGCATGCTTTTGTTTTGTTTCAGGATCCAAAGCCTGGTGATGTGTATGAAACAGGACAGCAGTGAAAAGAAGCCTATACTTTAAAAGGATACGTTAGACAGGATAACACAAGAAGAAATGGATACACTGTCCCAATCCAACTGGTGGAAGACGCCAGGGGAGAAACATGCTGGGAACCGCTGTGGTGACCACTGGGCTGCCTTTAGGAGCTGAAAGTAGCTCCTGGCCAGTAACTAGCAGGAAAACGAGGACCTCAGTCCTACAACCATAAGGAAAAGGCTTTTGCCAACAACCAGCAAGGACTCCAAGTTCCCGATGAGAACCACAGACAGGACTGGCAGCTTGTTTTAGCCTGGTAAGACTCTGAGAAGAGAATGCAATCACTCCATGCTAAGACACTGACCTACAGAAACAGATAATAAATTTGAGTTTTTATAAGCCACTAAACTTTTGATAATTTGTAATACAGCCATAAAAAACAAAAACAGGCCATGTTGTGCCTTTGGTTTGTCTTGGAGAAATGAGCTAACTCATACAAGTGTTTTTCTCAGATACATGAAATGTATTCCTTGAAGAGCAAATACTTCATGAATATATATTATCCATTTATCTGGCTTATTAAGTAGTACTCAGTACACTGCCTAATATTTAAGGAATCTAGTAAATATTTGTTGAATGAAGTATATGTGGAAACATTTAACTTTTTTTTCATTACTTGGATTACTTAACTTTATAAGCATCAATTATTTGCTGGGCCCTGTGACAGACTGTGTGACCAGTTGCCCATGTCTGATTTCCTTCACTAGGAGAGGGTTTTACTTCACTGTTCCTTTGAAATGAGGCTTGTGACTTAGATAAGGAAATAAATATTAAGCAGAAGCAGTGTGGTCACTTCCATGCAGAAGCTTTAAGAGTCATTTTGTGCTTTCCTGACCCCTCTCTACCCTCTGCTATGGTCACTAGCATGTTTCCAGGCAGGGACTGCTCTGCCTAGAAGAAAGACCATATGAGCCCCAGCTCCTGCATGTGGTATGACCAATCAGTAAATCTTTCCTGTTCCAGGACACTGAGGTAATAGGGTATTTTGTTACTGTGACATAAACTAGTCCATGTTAACCCATATAATACTGATTCCTTCAGTGATAACCAAGAAGTGAATATCCATCAGCCAGGCCCACTGAGGCATGTTTCTCTGATTTCCTCTTGTTCTACCAGGTGGAGAAAAGGCTCTGCTTTTAAAGTGCTCATGTGATTAGGTCAGGCCCACCCAGATAATCTCTATTTTAAAGAGAGCTGATTTGGGATTTTAATTATATCTGCAAAAATCCTTTGCAACAGTAACTAGATTAGTATTTTATTGAATTTGGGGGGGTGGGCGGATATGTAATCACCACAGTTCCGGAACCTGGGAGACCCCACTGAGAATGGTGGGTGTCAGTATGGCTTGCCTATGGCAGGACTGGTGAGATAGAGTCTGTTCTGGTGTCATATGGTTCTCCTGAGTGTGAGAACTGGGATTATTTGGAGAGGTAGCTAAATTAGGGCATTCAGTGACTAGTAAAATCTTTGTTCTATGCTTCTTTTTTTAAAGACTTTATTTATCTGTCAGAGAGAGAGAGAAAGAGCACAAGCAGGGGGAGCAGCAGGCAGAGGGAGAAGCAGGCTCCCCACTGAGTAAGGAGCCCGATGCAGGACTTGATCCAGGACACTGGGATCATGACCTGAGCCAAAGGCAGATGCTTAACTGACTGAGCCACCCAGACATCCCTGGTTCTATGCTTCTGAACTGGTTTTTCTAAGGATTATATTCTTATAATAATATAAATATAAAATGCTAAGAAGGTTAATGCAGTAGTCCTGGTAAGAAACAGGCAATGTTCTCAAATTAGGTAATTGGAGAGAGTTTAATAAAAGGGCTTCTGTGTAGACAGAGTTTAGGAACCTATATAGGATAATGTGGTGCCTTTCCCTCAGCAGAAGGAGGAAGGAGAGGGTGGGTCTGGAAAGTTGGAGTGGGAAGGGGTGTGGAGAGGGATGTCTGTCGGAAACTGCGGCCTTTGATAGAAAGATGCAACCAAACCATGGAAACTGAGCAGGAAAGTGATAGGGAATGAATAGCTTGACCTTGTTCTCCTTCTTTTGTCTCTAGCCAAGAAGGCAAAAAAGCCTGTTCGTCTAGTTCTCATAGGTCAGTTTCCTGAGGCAAGAACAGTGTGGAAAAAGGTAGAGAGCAGATCTAGAAGGAGAAGTCAGAGATAGGTAGCACAGTTACCAAAGACCTATTCCTTGGCTCTGGTCTGGGTCGCAGGCTTTGTTGTGACTGGCAATGAAGTGGTTCTTTCTCATCTGTGCTTCATAGAATGTTCTGGCTAGCTTGCTTAGAAGTTACATCCCATCAAGCATAATCATTAACATCCTTGTCCTTTCTGCTATTTTGAGCTCCCTGAGACCAAAGGACTGTGTTTTATTCAACTTTATACATACAGTACCCAAGTGCTTGGCCCATAGTAGGTGATTAACAGATGTCTGTGGAATTATAAATATATGAAGTCAATGGTAAATGGCTATTGAAATCCCAGAAATCAATTTGGTGGTAGGAGCATAAACAAATGCATACCGTTATGGTTGTCTCTAAAACGTTCTGTTGCGTACGGGTCAATAGAATATTCATTTACCATTGTTATAAATCTTATACTATGAGAATTTGACGTTCCTCTTTCATTTTCTACTTAAAAGTCATCAATTTCAGGTTATCCTACACATTCCATTCTATGAGCACTAAAATCTGCCAACTCAGAAGAACAGTAAATGCAGGGTAAATGAGACAGCTCAGAACTATCAGTAATCAAATTGCAATTGGCCATCAGCTGAGGTCTCTGCCTTGGGATGAGAGGATTGGATGCTCTTCCCGCCATTGTCACGTGGGATTCTGGCTGCCAATGGGGAGTGGAGCATGCTTAGCCCATGGCAAAACTGTTTTCTTCTATCTTACTTTTTGACATTTTCAAAGCATTAAGTAAGGGTAAATGTGGTCAGCTTGATTTAGGATAATTGTTTTGATTAGTATAGAATCACATGCTGAAGAATTGCAGGGACTGATAGTCTAGGGAAAAATATAAATGTCATAATTTTGTTAATTGTTTTAGCATGTGTTTCTTCCACATGTCTGAAAGCAACTGTAATTGAGGGTTGTGGTTGCTGGGGCCCAGCCAAAAGTACAATGTGACTAACAACTGAGGGAAAGATCATGGGATATCATGTGTTAGAGGATCTTTTATCGTTTTTTTTCCTCTGCCAAAGTGAGTATTTTCCAGTAGTTAAGTATTTTACTGGAGTATGAAAAGAAGAATGATAAAAACCAAAAGCTTGGATTTATATTTTTTTTTTATCCAATAAAAAATAACACATAAGACACACTTTTCAATTCTGTGGCTATTTTATTCCATCCTGGAGTTCTCTATTTCAAAAATTGGATTTGAGGAAAAAAAAAAAAAGTGGGCCTTTCGATTGTTTAAACATTTCAATGATGATAAGGGCCTTTCTCAAGCAAAGAAATATCAGGAAATTCAAATACTGGTATGAAACCATAATCTCCCCTTACCTTGTTGCTCCAACACATAATAACTCTATTGAAAACTCCTGAAACCAGTGGGTGATCTGACCCGAAGTCTTCATATACGATTTCTTATTTTTATGACAGGAATTTCACGATTTCAAGGCAAGGTTGAAAAACACCCTATTTCCTCCCTTAAGCAAGTGATCAGGTTGCTGCATGAACAAAGCAAAAGGCTGAGCTCCCATGGCACGGCCAGGAGCTCTCTTGCAAGCTTCCTGGTTTGGGATGGACTGCAAATGCTATTAGTAGATTTCCCAGGATTTTAGGCTTCTGAGAACGGCACAGTAACTAGATCTTTGAACAGCAAGCATCTGGTAGCCAGAACCACACAAGTCTTTCCCATATTATGCAGCAACTTCTGCTGGTTTGGGGTGGGGGTGTTCTCTCATTGTTCTATACTATTCCTTCTCTTACTTTCCTCAGGTGCTTGGGATCCACAAATATCTTTGCCGCATTCAGAAGTGACTGCCCTTGGGTGACTAAACTGATCACCCATGGGTCTAGCAGGTCATAGGAAGGTGCTGCTGATGTATATCCTCTCCATTTCCCCCAGCACATCTACCTCTCTTCCCCCATCTCCGCGGACGAGCCACACAGCGGCTGACTGCAGGAACAAACGGAAAGCCTGTCCTGCCAGTGGCTGGAGGAAAGTTTCCAAAGTGCTATTGGGAGTAATGTCAGACAAGAAAATCAAATTACAGGAAACAGAGGAAAAAAGGAAAGTTAGAATAGGGGTTCTAGCTTCTTTAGTAGACTGGGTAAGGGTTCTGAATAGTCTGGAAAATTATGTAGATATCTGCATATATGATTCCAGGTACAATTATGATTACTACTGTTTCGGAAAAGAGAGCCTAAAACTTACATGTATGTGCTCAAAGGGTTTGAACAACAACAACAAAATTTAAGTGATTATTGTGAAGAAAGTGATTTTAGCTAACTAACTTAAATTTTAAAAATCAAGAGAGAAGGAGGAAGGAAGGGCAGTAAGAAAAATTAAAAGTAAGACAAAGAAGAAAATAGGGACAATGGAGAGAATAGCACTTAACCCCTTTTATCAGCTACTTAAGACTTGGCCTCCTAAGGTGGTCTGCAAGGATGCCATTTATAGCTAATTATATATCTGATTTAGAGATGAGAGGATGAAGGCATACAGGGTTTAAACAATGTGCGCAAGGTAATACGGCTAGTAAGTACCCACACTCAGCTGTGGGAGACTGCTCTTAATCACTGTTCTAAACCAACACACTCTCTTTCTCTTTCCTCATGTGTTTTAAAAACATATTTTTTATAATGGAGGGTAAAATTACACACCAAAATGTTATTTCTGGATGTTGTGATTATGGGTGATTTAAAATTTTCTTCTCATTGACAATTTTATGCGTATTTGTAATAAACATTAATTATGTAATAAAAAGAATAATAACTTTAAATTATTTTCCCTTTTCTAGGAAATCAGTGATCAGATTGTTACGTCCCTCAGGGACAATCACATTTCTACTGAACCATGGATATCAAACAAAGGCCATGAACAAGAAACTTGGAAGAACTTGATATTAATTTATCACTGTCATTATATAGTGAAATGGTGACTTCTTCATAGTAATGAGTGAGATAGTTTGATAAAATCAGTGAAGCACAATCCTAACAAATGGTAATTTTAATGTAAAATAATAATATTTATTCAATTAAATACCTTTTATTCTTCTAATGGATGCATTGTTTCCTACCATTACCCCATTTCCTGGCTGTCTCCCTGTAGGTACAATGAAAGGGAGACCCAGACCATTTACAGGGTAACTACTGCTCTGAAAATTTTCCAAGTAAAATTCATCTTAGTGGAAATCTTCAGGAGCTCAGTCTGCCATTTGTTTATTTATTACAACAGATTGAAGATAGTTGGTTGAAAAAATAATACTTATTTTTCTATGAGTTATATTTTAAGCCACACTGTGTGTAGAAGCTGAACTGTTCTTCTTTGAAGCAGGGGTCTTAGTCAGGCTTTTTTGTTTCCATAAAGGTTAGGAATGGAATAATTGCCCTTTCTCCCAAATCCAAGAGCGGAGGATGCTCCCTCAACAGATAAACTCAGGATATAGACTCTCGACTCTCCCTGTAGACTCTAAATTCTCCCTCCAGAGTCCAGACTCCAGACTCTTCATGGAGAATACAATCTTGAATTGCCTCCAGTGCCTTCTCCCAAAGCTCTGATGAAGAAATGACTCTCGGGGGCCATTGAAAGGCAATTTCCTGGCCACTCAAAGTTTCACCCTTGTATCAGGTTGGATAACTGAAAAGAGGTTCCACTTGGTCCACGTTATCTTCACCCCACTCAGAATTACATTTCTCCAAACTCTAATGGCACATCTTCCACTTTCAGTTGACAGATACTATGAAACTACCTGCATAGCTTCTGTGTGTCATCTTTCTTTCTGGTGACATCTACTATCTAGACTAGACTACACGGTGCAAACACTTACCTGACAATTTTTTCAGAATTAGCACTAAGAACTTATTTTTCTTGGTTGAAATGACTTGTTTCTTTCTCTCTAACAGTAATGATATTTGTGGGATAACGGATAAAGATGAGATTGCATGTCTTTGGAGGAAGGCAAGATGGTTTCTTCTGAAATTACCACAGGGTTGCCCGTATTCTGGAGTTGATCAGACTCAGTAAGGTCAGCTCACTCTGATTAGCCTTCTAAAAGTGATTCCTAATCTGTCCTCCATCTGGAGTCTGCTCTTTCTGCCATCTTCAAGTTTGCTTAGGAAACATAAGAGGCAGAGCGAAGAGAGATGGACAATATTAAGAAAAATTTTTTACAGGCTCTGGTGTAGTATCCTGGCCAGAAAACATATTTCAAGGCCAAGTTTTCTCTCTCTATTTCCAGGATGGTGCTGGATAAAACTGCCAGCTTTTATGACATTAGCCTTCTCTTAACTTGGTGTGGGAGGAACATTCCCTTTTTAGTTATAGAGTGGTTCTGCAAGGTGAACACAACATAATTTTTTAGGATTTCTTTGAATATATCCAATAACTTTATAGATTTGCTCTGTTATTTGAAATTTCAGTTTACCTTAATTGAAGTTCTGGATATTCCAGAGTCTTCCGTGTGTATAAAAACCCCCATAGATATATATGGACTATATATACATATTTCACAGCTGACAGATCACACTGATTGTTATGGATTTCACTAACAACAATCAGAGGGCAAACTTCTTTCAAAATTGGGCACTAGGAAATGCACATCAATATTTTCCTCAATACTACCAAAAAGATTGTGTAAGTCATTTGATCTCTTTTTCCTTCTACTACCAAAAACAAAAAGAAAAACAAAAACTACAAGGAACTAAGGTTAGACTGTAGAAATACATGGGCCCATAAAGTCTCCATATTCATGATATTTACCCCAGTTTGGCCTTAAATATCTGTCCATAGTTACATTTCTAGAAATACAATCTTACTTTTTGCTTTCGTCTTTTTTATTGTTTTTATCTTTGTGAGTCCTTACAAATCCTTTGTGGAGAGAGATTAGACTAAGAACATAATATACAGGTAAACACACAAATAAACCGGACATTTTCCTAGCCCTTCTGTTTGGTATCTGGATTTATTTTTTTAGGTTTTATTGAGTAAAACCAGAAGTCCCCACCTATGCAAATTTTTAATCTGTAAACCGAGAGCTATCACAAATGTTATAGTAAAATATAATTTAAATTTGAATAAAATTATTAGAAGTTTAATTCTGCTCTCTAGAATGGTCAGTATATGGAGTAGACTGGTAACTATTTTGTTTAAGTGAGAGTTGTCTAATTGTAGGCATAAATCAAATCATACAAATACACATATCATATCTAGAGGATATGTGTAATGCATGTATGTGTATACATATCATAGAATTAGACCTTACACTAAGATCTATACATATTTTTATAGTTGCTCCAGGTAATCAAGATATTGGCTAGAACTGGGAAGGAATTAATTCCTCTGAAATTATACATTTTGGTTTTAATTCCAAGTAATTAGAGATTCAAGCAGATGCATATGCTATATTATGTTCTACACAAAGGAAGCAAATGAAACAGCTGTTATGTACATCTTCATAGATATACATCCTTACCCTCATTGTTTTGGTATCACTTAGACATGAAACAGGATGGCTTTCTTATATCAACCTCAAGTTCCTCTTGCTTTTGCATTTGCCTCAGTCTCAAGGTTCTGACTATTTCTAAGAACTTCTTGAAGAAGGTGTTAGGAGTAGATAATTCATCACATTCTTTCTCAACTTTGAATCTGCAAACAGGGGAGGGGCTGATGACCTAATAACTGTTAACAAAAATACCATTACACATTTGATTTCGTTTTCTTCCTCTATGACAGGAAACTGGAAAGGAGATCTTGTTCCAACAGTAAAGAACAAAACCATTTTTAGGGGGGATTTATAGATATCACCCACACAAATTTGTTTTTTTTTCTAGAAGACTGCAATCAAGACACAAAAATGCACAATGAGTGGAGTGGATGAGCAAGTTTGTGTCATTAATTATATATTTCAATACAGTTTGATTTTGAAAATAGTTTTATGGGTGCTATGAGCAAATTACAACTGAAATAAATTACATGGAAGACACAAAGAATTTTAAAAATATATATGTGATCAACTACTTGAGAAAGGAACAAATCCAATTAAGAATGAATGACAAAGTATGATGGCAGAAGATCTCATCTTGATGCTCTCTCTATTTTAAGCCTTTCAGACCACTTAAGACTAATGAACACTGGTCCAGCATTCAGGGATGATACTTGATCCACTTTTCTAAAAAAATTATTCCATAATTTGACAACTTGGATTAATGAAACAGTAATACCAATGAAGAACATAAGAATTATATCTTTTCTTATAGCTAAGACTAAAGGTTATAGCCATTTAGAGGATTTTCAGGGCTGATGATGGTCTTCAGAAGTTTGGAACCCATCCTTACTCTTTGTGCTTTCCCCACCAACAGAGAACACACTTTAACATTTGACCAACAGAGGAAGCCTTTTGGAAAAAAAGAGCACGACATAATGGTGAAGACATTGGCAGGAGAAGGTTATGTGTAGACAGCATGGCCAGAGTTTTCCAGCTCCAAAATCAGACAAATATATGTTCATATTCCAATTCTGTCATTTTCAAGATATGTGATTTTGACAAGACTTTTTCTTTTTTTAAATTCCCTAAGCTTTAGACTTTTTAAAGAACAGAAAGAACTATTTTTTTCTTGAGTCACTGGACAGCTACCCCACGCTGATTCAGAATGCAAGATATGCTTGGTGTTTACTGTATTTGTTGCAGAAAAGCTTCCCTGGTATTCTAGCCCCTTTACTAAAAGTATTCAGGACAATATCACTAATCAAAAAAGAATTCAAGAAATAACCCATATTGTCATCATCCAAGCATTAAGGAGCTTATTAGTATTTGCTAAGGCACCTGTCTTCCCAGATTTAACACACTCCATGCTGTGTTTCCAGTGGGAAAGAGTAGAAAACACCTGGATAACCTAGAGGCTGTGGACACATAGTTATACACAATCCTTCTTAACTCTCTGAGATGGAGCTGAGTATATATATTACTTTACATACTCATAATAACATACCTGATAATTAATATGAATTAAAAAGGAATTAAAGAGAAACTGTTCTAGGACAATGCTGAGGAGGGATCTATGGCTCTCCCAAACTGAGAGTTTGTAGTCATCACCATTTATGAAGAAGCAAGAAGTAAGAGTTCACTAAGGACTCACACTAACCCCTACGCTCATCCAGGAAGCAAGTTGTGACAAAAAGTGTAATATTTTCTCCTAAAAAGAGAGGAAGGATGATTTTTTTTCCAGTTGATAAAATTGAGCATTTAATATGTCCAAAGTACTCTGCATGACAATCTGGGTGGTACAGAGTTGTGTAAAACTCAGTCCTTTTTCTCAAAAACTTACACTTAATTGGTGGATGTGACAGAGTCCCCAATAACTATAATAGGGGTAAGCATCAGTTACTGATTAGAAGTTCAAAGGGGAGGATGAGTCTTAGATTCCTCTTATGAATATGAGAACACATGAGGAAGTAAGTGACATTTGAATCAGGCCTTTGAAGATGATAAAATTGGGAGAAAGAAGCAGGGGAGAAAATAAATAAATAAATAAATAAATAAGCACCTTCTCAGTAGGAGGGAACAGTGAAGACAAAGGCATAGGGCAAAGACATTTGGGTGTGACTAAAAAATGACAAGTTTAGTTTTCTTCAACAGGGAAGTTATAAGATGGGACTGAAAGATAAAGCTAAAAAGATAGATTATTTTGAGAGTACAAGGGCATTGGATGTTAGGTCAATGAGTTTGTTCTTCAGATTAACAGGGAATCATGTTTAATAGGGAAACATTGAGGTTTGTAGACCAGGAATAGACATGATAACAACCAGTGTTGTAGTCACCGCAATTTGGGTGAGGTATATGGCAGTGCTCCTCAACTTTTTCTGCATTGTTGCCCCTTTAATAAGGAAGTTTCTTTGATATATCAGCTTGGTTATTCCACAGATTTCCCATTTGGTCAAGTTCATCGAGAGGGGATCTATTACATCTTATTTCCATCATTGGCCAGGATATTATTTTCTTATCTTCTTTAATTTCCTTTGGTGTGTTTGAGCCTTGAGTAGCTGTTGAGATAAAGCAATCTGACATCATTGAGTACTTGGTGAATATTTATCACTGGAGTGAAATTGCAGAAAGCTAAATTTCCTAGTTTTGAACTCAAGAGCTGTATAATGTTTGAATCAGATTTTTTTTAAAGAAGTTACCATTATCACAAAAAAATCATAACAAACAGCAGGTTGCAAGCATATTTAGATCATTCTTACTGAAGAGAATAAACATTTATTGTCAACTGTGAAAGGGCAGATTCAATGACTGATGGAAAAATCACACTGCTTTGTCAGTTCGCATAAATAATAATTCATCAAAGAAACATGTGTTGATGAGTACAGCCTGGTTTGAATTTAAACCACAATGCATTCTTGAGAAATAGCTGAAGTACCTGAGCCTCATTTAAAAATCTCTAGCCCATTATCCAAGCATATAAATAATCCTTCCTAGGTCATGTAATGAATCTTCTCAAAAACAACAAGAATATTCATGCTTGGGGATGCATAGGGGCTGTCTATATTTACCTCAAGAAAAATACATCTGGAGGCCCATGAAACTCTGATGAGTACTTAAGAAATATGATCTTAGCTCATTTTTCCAAAAGGTGCTCAACAAAATGGTTTGGATGAAATGATTATTTACCAGACACTAAGAAAAATAATAGAGTTGGCTGATCAAATTTCTCTGATAATCATTGTTCAGCAAAAAAAGGATAAAAGGTGATATTTTCTCTGGTAAGCATTCCACTTTTGGGCCACCCCAATTTAAAGACCCTGTGTACTGTTGGTGAACTGATGGGATTTGACAAGGGAGTGGGTGACTCTGGTGGCCAGGTGTCTTGGTGTGGGTGAGACAGGAGCTAACAGATCTGACATACGGGAATATTGCTCCCAGATGTTCCCCAAAGGGAAAAACAACTTGCTTTCAGTGACCTGTCCTTTCAAGATGAGTCCTATGGCAAATGCACTGTGATTAGTGAGCTCTGTGAGAGGAAGCAATGCATCATGGGTGCCATTCTGCCAGAAAAAATAAGCATTTCTAATGGGTTGTACCCAATTTCTTAGTAAGAACCAGTGGTCTGCGTCTGGAGGTCATCCAAGGCAAATCAATGAAAGAAATCTTTAGATGTTGAGGAGATAAGGAAGAAAGGACACACCAAGGATGTATGCTGTTGATTTTAAACTGAAGAGAAACAAGCCAGGCGAAGTCATGTCATGGATAGTTATGACCCTTGCTGCAAAAATCTGTATGGAAAAATGGAACCAAAAGTTGATGTCCATTATGCCAATGCTCTAATATCCATAGGCTCATTGCCTGTCAGGTCTCAAATACTATCATCATGTCAATTGGAAACAAATATCCATTTGACAATATTTTTACACTTGTATTTAAGAAACTTCAATACTCAGTAGGAGTTGCATTAAGAAAGCTTTCTCAATTTGTCAGTTCAATAGATTTTTAGCATTCTTATCTTCTGGACTCTAGAATACAATGTTTGGGTTCATAACTGATTTCACATTTCTAGATTACACATCCTGAGTATGAAACACAATATACAGAACTACGCTGACAATATCTGAATCCATGCTGGTAATGGAACAATTTAAGGGAAAACAGATATTGCTTATGCTCCCCAGGTTTCAGGGTTACCAGCCCAAGTTGTTACTGGATGGTCCTCTAATATTCTCTGCTTTGTATCCGATGTCTAATAGGTAAGTTTGATTTGTCTTTTTTTATGATGTAAATTTATCTTGTTCCTTCATTCTATCAAGGGACATTATCATTGCTTAGCTGCCAAAAATTAAACCTACTAATGTGTTTTATTTCCCTTTGGTGTTTTTCAGCCTTCCATCTTCTCTTACTACTCTAACACAGAGGAAAGAGGTAACTCTATTCCATAAAAAATATTTTCTATTGCAGTTTCTGGTAAAATAGGCTCAGATAATTTTGATAATATTTCAAATACTCCAAACTCATCAAAATAATAATTTCACATTGCATAAAACCTTTTCATTTTTGACACTCGAACTTAAAAAAAAAAGGAATATGTCTCACTCCTGGGATTTAAAAACCTGTAATCAAATAAACTTAAGCAGTATTACTTTTGTAAGGTTCTATATTAAATTTTTTATTGTTTTATAAAAATTAAAAATTAAAAAAAGCATTTACAGTTTTCTTTTTAGGACTAAAATACACTCAATTAACTGCCCATAGCACTTACACATTATATTTATATTTAATTATTTTAATTTATATTCTATTATATTTATGTAATTATTATATATTAATATAATATATAAATATATTTTATATTTTCCCTAATTTAGTTATATTATTTTCCCTAATTTAGTTGTGCTTTGAAACTTGTGTCCATTATCAATTTATGGGCTTTCAGCTCCAAATCCACCCTTCCTTGCCCTGCTTTGTGAGAATGGAACTGGACCCTACTGTAAGCGTATTTCCTTTGCCAGCATGATCCTAGGCTTTGTCAACAGAGGGCACTAGAGGGACACTGCAAGGTGATTGGGGCAGGCAGACTGTCTTGGTTCTGAGGGTCCATTTGCTAATCCAGTGTGGCAGTCTAGCAGTTCCAGCCATATTCTCAGGACATTCTTTCTTCAACCAAGGGCTGCTTCGGAGCGATTCTTATGGACCACATCTGTGATAGCTTCATTTGAGCCCTCAGAACTCATCCTCTTTTTTTTTTCCTTTTTTTTTTTTTTTTTTAAATTTTAGATTTTATTTATTTATTTGACAGAGACAGAGATCACAAGTAGGCAAAGAGGCAGGCAGAGAGAGGGGGGAAAGCAGGCTCCCTGCTGAGCAGAGAGCGCGATGTGGGTCTCGATCACAGGACCCTGAGATCATGACTCCAGCAGAAGGGAGAGGCTTAACCCACTGAGCCACCTAGTTGCCCCACAACTCATCCTCTTGAAGAGATCTTGGGGAGGCCCTCTCCTAGTTGTAGGTCCCTTTATTATATGCCCTTCCTCAGCCAAGAGGTAGTCCCTGCTTTTCTGCACCTGTAGATTCTGGACTGCTTGGAGTTCTCTTTAAGTAGCTTCCTCTTAGTAACAAACCTTCTTTTACAAATTTCTTTATATTACTTTTTCCTATTCAAACTACTGATGTGGTTTCTATCTCCTGATAGTACCCTAACGGATATAAAGTTGTTTAAAACTATTCTTACCGTATGGATGCCTAAATAATGTTTAAATACCCTTGCTTCTGCGTTTTAAATGTGAAAAATTCCCTTCCTGTCTTCATGTGATGCTCCACATTAATTAAACCCTTCTGACAAATAAGACAAGGGCATCAAGAATCTCTTTATCTAGCAAGAGAGAGAGAGACATACCAATGAGTAGCTTTTATTATTAAATTGTGATAGATACAGTTATAGAAGAATGCACAAGACACAGGGGTGGCACACCTAGGTTTGGTGGGGTGGAGGAATAGGGATCCAATAAACCTCCCGGATCAGTTACCACTGACTGTGAGTGTCCAAGGATGATAAGAGGGATGATTCCACATGGATTAGAGAGGAAAGGACAATGCGAACAAAGGAATAAAGTTATGAAGTATCAAGAATATATATATCCTTGATATATATGATATAAATATATATATTATATATATATCATATATAAATATATGATATAAAACAAGGCACACTGGAGGAATGTCACGTAGGCGAGCACTGTTCATACCGAGGGCGTGTCTGTGAAGTGCGTGTGTGCCGGACGCGGTACCGTAGTGGAAGGAGCAGCATGGAGAACAGGGCGCAAGAAGGCTAGAGGAGGGGCTAGCTCCAGACCAGGAAGGACGTTGTGTCACGCTAAAAAGTTTGGATTTTATTTCATGGGCGGCTACAAACTCAAAGGACTCAGAGGATATGAAGACTTTAAAGAAAAAGTTAATTAATCATTAGTTTTACACAGCAAATATATTTAATCATTCACTAGATGGTGAATAAATTCAAATCCTTAGGCTTGTCATGGAGTTAAAAGAGAGGAGATTGTCAGATGGGAAATACCTATTAGCAAGTAAGAAGAAGCACTCAATTAAAAGGTAAAAACCAAGATGTGCAGTGGGGTCTGAAGACAGGAGAGAATGGAGTAATTAAGAAGAGGGAAGAACTCCAGTACTGCTCTCAGGCGCTTGAAGGACTGCGTTTTAGGAAAAGAGCAGACTGGACAACCTTTTAGGATGGCGGGAGCATGGCCCTGGAATGTTTCAGGAGCAGGAGGGAGCTTGAGCTGAAGCTGGAGAGTAATGACAGAATAGGCTGAAAATGTAGGCTCGAGGTCTGGGATGACAAACCAGGGGTAATGCGTCTCTACTTTCACCCTTCCACAACCATGCCATTTATTTTATTCCTGCTGAACTCAAAGAGCTCCAGATTTTTTCTTTGTCCAGTACTCAGGGAACCATCTCCAACTGGGACTTTATCCTTTAGGATACCTTAAACATTTTTGACTGGTAGATTGTTAATTATAAAGATTTTTCTGATTACCTTGTTATAGATGATGAATGGAAGGGAGGATCCCAAAGATGGAAACCTGTTGAAAGAGCTGTCGAAATTTTCCTTTGTCTGCAAATTGCATTCCAGGCATTTAGAGACTGGGTGTTTCGGCTGTGAGTTTGGAAGATAATAGGGAGTGTTTGTATTGAATTTACATTGATACTATCACCAAAAGAAACAAAGCTGTAACACCAAATGTCATAAATCAGAATGTCATGCTGAAAAAGCAGTGTTTCACATTGCCATTTCTCCCTTAGGATATGGTTGACCTCAGAATAGGAATTCAGAAATCTCCTGGCTGCCTCTTTGCCACTAAGAAAACAGACACTGGTTCCCCAACCCCCTGATTAAGAAAGAAGCTGGAAGAACATGGAGAAGAGTTTTCAAGACTGTGCGTCCCCTTGCCAAAACCCAGTGGAGGAGTCTCTAGAGAAACAAAGGTCATAGAAGTTTAAAAGTTTGATTATTTGAAAAAAGTTTTTACTACCTTCCCAGTAAATATTGCCTTAATTCGTCATTCTTACTAGCAAATTGTCATTTAGCACCCAATAATTCTCTTGTTAAAGCCTAGAGAGTTATTATTTTCAGGGATGGGTGAATTTAACTCTTTTGCTTTCTCCCACAACTTTGCAATGTATTTCAGGGGACAAAGTTCTCATTTTTTTTTTCTTCCCGAATATATTCTCCTTTTATTATGAAACATAAAACCTGAACTACTGACAATCAGATGCACTAGAAGAGAAAAATGCTGATGGCAAAGTGAGTATTCAATGGAGACAACCTTACACCTCATTTCTCACTAGGCTCTTTCAAGGACACACTAATTCTTCCACCCTTGGAAAATTATTTAACCTCTTCATCTTGTCTTTTTGATTAGTAAATGTAGATAATAAAATTTTTATCTGACTCCTTAGAGGACTGTCTTCAAGATAAAATAACATAATAGATGTTGAGAGTGGTTTTGAAAAATACAATGTTACAGAAACATAAGAAATCCTTCTGTTATTCTAATTTTAGTTACACTCATGATCAAGAAATTAAGATGGTGGTATTGGGAAATATTTGCCAGTGTTAGGAGGTCAGGCATCCCAGTATGTGCAGTGAATTGTATATTTTAGTTCTTGTTGTGAACATACAGAGACATATCAACCAGCAGATAAATGGTCTGCATGGCTGAATCTTGTCTTCACTTACTTATTCTGTTCAACAAATATTTATTGAATACCTGAATTTTTATTGAATACCAACAAATATTTATTGAATCATGAATGCACCAGGAATTATTCTAGATACTAACAATATTGCCCTAAGAAAAGAGTATCCTCATGTAACTTATACTCTAATCAGAGGCAACAAAGTTAACAAGTTAGTAAGTAGCATGTCAGGTGGTGGTAAGTGCTATGGAGTAAAACAAAGGGGGAAATGAGGCTACTAGACAGGGGTTGGCAAACTATGACCAACTAGCCAAACCTTTTTTGATTTGGCCTTTTATACACCAAGTTTTATTGGAACACAGCCAATACTTGTCCACCATTGCTTTAAGTAGTTGAGATAGAAACCGTCTGGCCTACAAAGCTTAAAATATTCACTCTTTGAATTTGTGCAGAAAAAGCTTGAGGCTCTTGGTATAGGCCATTATATCTAGGCCATTTTAAGGATTTCTAACCTGAGTGAAATGGGATGCCAACGGAGGATTTGTGGGGAAACATGATCTGGCTTATGTTTTAAAAAATTATCCTGGTGACTTCGTTGAGTATAGACCTTAGGTTAAGAGTGGAAACATGGAGACCAGTTAGATAGTGATTGCATTGGATGAGAGAAATCACTCCAAGGTAGAAAGGATAAGAATGAGGCAAAAAAAAATTTTTTTTCTGGATATATTTTTAAATTAACACTGTGAGAGATTTTGACCTGACCAACCAGCAGGATGAAATTGCCATCAGTTGAACTACAGAGGCCCCCAGAAGAGCAGGTTTGGGGATGAAAATGAGGAATTTGGTTTGTACATAATAAGTTTGCAATATCCTGTAGCCATTGAAATGGACATGCGGAAGAGGCAGGTGACCACATGAGCTTGGAATTTGGGGAAGAGGTCTGGGCTGGGGTTAGAAATCTCATTGTTATCAGTATATGGCTGAAGTTTAAATGCCATGAGATGAAACAAAATCACAAGACACCACGTCTTTAGCTTTCTTGATCCATTTCATTTGGTCCCTTAGTGTTCAGATGCCTTTATATTTGCTGGACAGATACAGCTTTAGGTTGTGTACGTAGTGTGATCCATGCATATTTATTGATAGTCATCTGAGTCATGACTCTGATCCTACTTTCAGCTTAGAGGAAGTGGGAAAGGGAAAATTTGGGGTTTTAAAATGATATGTTGGACTCTGTTTTGAAAAGCAAAAAGCCTACAAGATGTTTATCTGCTTCAGGAGGGTGGGATAATTTGTCCCAGGCATACTTTTTCTCAGAATAGGTAAACTCGAGAACAGAAGAAGTTACATTTAGTTAAAGCCTACTCTGTCCCAGGGGTTTTAGAAACAATAGCTCATTCCACGGCTCCACTCAAATTTGCAAAACTGGGCTGGAAGTACTCCAATATTTCTATCATTTTATTCTTCCAGATGGATATTCAGTGAAGACAGTTTCTGGCTCTTACTGTTTCAACATCTCTTATATCAGAGAGAAACTGAAAATAAAACCCCAAATTAGTACAAACACATTCCTGGCTTCCAAAAAAGTTCACTTTCAGGTCACTTCTAAATTAACATTCTATTTAATCAGAACAGGTTGGTCCATCCCACTAATTGCTGTTCTCTTTCCAAGGCTAAAAACAATTCTATAAAGCAACAACTTGAAGGATATCTGGTATGCAAATTCCCTGGCACTATAATGATTATTTTTATTTAGATAGGCATAACCATGGGCTATGCAAGATCAGGGGACAGAATATAAATTGCTCAGCTCTCTGTATTCAAGTGCCTAGATATTATGCTGAGAAAAGAAAGAGAGGCAATCCATTGATTGTGTCATCAACCTGGAATTGCTCCCCATTGCCTAGAGCTGGGTTTCCTAACTGGGGCACTATTTGGGCCACATAATTCTCCACTTTGGGGAGCTGTATATTCTAGGATGTTGAGCAACATCCCTAACCTCTACCCACTAGCTGTCAATCACAACCTCCCCTCTCCTAGTTGTGAAAACTTGTCACACACTGTCTCCAGAGATTTCCAAATGCTCTTGGGGAGCAGGAGTATTTGAAAACAACTGACCTGGAAGGTTAAGTTCTTTCTCCTTATGCTGGTGTTGGAGATTCTCTATGGTTTACCTCCAGACCTTTTCAAATTTTTTCCCCCATAAATCTGCTTTAAGATAGCTGGTGTGTTTATTATTCCCCCTAAAATTTTTCTCCCTCTGGAGTTGATGCCTTTGTAAATACCCATCCACTCCCCATTTATGAAGGCCCATCCTTTTCTTGAACTAAATGCTACCAGTGCTTATAAGCCTGATGAAGTCTTTCTTGTTTCATGAAATTATAGCCTCAGGTCACAGAAATCAGATGGGGTTAGTCTAGTTCTTACTCTGCAGTTGAGGACCATAAGATAGGTACGATCATTGTTTACCAAGGCCCTAGGAGCTACACAGAAAGCTGGTAATAGAACCCCAGAGCCCTGTCTTTCTGAAATTCACTGTGCTTACCATTTTACCTGCTTCTCAGATGTCTTTGGTTCATTTCATTCTCACCCTTCTCAGAAACTCTCAGAGATTTTGTTCTTATGATTCATTTTAGTAATTAGTGCCTTTCCACACAATAATGTCAACATGCTGTTGTTTAATACTCATATGAGGTATGAGGTTACCTAGTCTGTTCCCTGAAGACCCTGTGCACTTTCCTCATTTTTGCCAATGGCTTCGTCCCTCATTGTGGGATGTCTTTTAACATCTTTACCCCTTCCTTGCTTGTTGAGATCTTACTTAACTTGTATAACTCAAGTCAACTACAGGTTCTTCTGGAAGGTTCTTTAGAATTCTTTTTCCATTCTCCCCTCTGTCTCCACTGTGACTGTGTGTGTGTGTGTGTGTGTGTGCAAGCACTTTGAAGATCATTGGTACTAAATTTCTGATTCCCTGGGAAATACATCTCCTGATTTTTTTTTTTTTAAGATTTTATTCATTTGACAGGGAGAGAGAGATCACAAGTAGGCAGCGAGGCAGGCAGAGATAGAGGGGGAAGCAGGCTCCCCACTGAACAGAGAGCCCTATGTGGGGCTCAATCCCAGGACCCCAAGATCATGACTGGAGCCAAAGGCAGAGGCTCAACCCACTGAGCCACCCAGGTGCCCCCTATGTCCTGATCTTTTCTATTTTTTCTGCTCTATTAAGACTAACAAAACAAATTATTCCCCCTCCTAAATGAATTAACTAAGATGGAATTATTAATTTATTCAGCAGACAAATGTAAATTACAAAAATTGCCTTGGTACATGTCAGCATGAAAAGAAGAGCAAGTCCATTTCTTTTTCTTAATATAGGTAGAATAGCGGATTGAATTATAATTATGTGTATTTGTGCGTCTGTTTTGCCAGTAGGTTATAAACCCTGTGAATGCTGGGACGCCTGGGTGGCTCAGTTGGTTGGACAACTGCCTTCGGCTCAGGTCATGATCCCGGAGACCCGGGGTCGAGTCCCGCATCAGGCTCCCAGCTCCACGGGGAGTCTGCTTCTCCCTCTGACCTTCTCCTCGCTCATGCTCTCTCACTGCTTCTCTCTCAAATAAATAAATAAAATCTTTAAACCCTGTGAATGCTGATTTTATGTTTTAGTCATCTTTATAACCCAGGGCCCGGAACGCGAAAGTGGGACAGGCCCATAAAAGGAACTTCATAAATGTTTCTTTTCAGTTGGAATCACTATTTCTGCACTCTGAGATTCAAAATGAATCATGGTCAGGGGGCTTCCTCCTTTTCCTGAGTCACAGCACATCCCTTGCCCTCACACGCAGACATATTCTTGCACCTATGTGAGGACATTCACAAGGAAAAGGCACAGGAACATATTCACGTGCGCACAGACACAGATGAAAGCTGCTGGTTAAAAATGGGACCAACCTTAATCAGCCCGAAGTCGCTCTGGCTAGACAGGAACTATAGTCGCCCCTTGAACAACACAGACTTGAACTGCACGGATCTACTTACATGTCGAAAGTTTTCAATAAATACAGTACAGCGCTGTAAATGTATATTCTCTTCCTTTTTCCTTAATAATATTTTCTTTTCTGTAGCTCATAATATTGTGAGAATATAGCCTATAATACATATAACACACAAAATATATGCTAATCGACTATGGATGTTATCAGTAAGGCTTCTGGTCAACAGTAGGCTATTAGCAGTTAAGTTGTTGGGGACTCAAAAGTCATACAGGAAGTTTTTTACTCTGTAGGGGTTCATCTCCTCTAATCCCCATGTTGTTCAAGGGTCAGCTGTCCAAGACCCAGTTTTAGCTAATATTGTGAACCACATCATTTTATCACATCTTTTGAACAAACTTACTAATAAATCCAAATATTGACTCTTTTGGGTCTTCCCTCTTCTCATTTCCTGGGTCCAAGTTTTGGTACCAGCCAGGAGACAATGAAATATTAGAAGGTTGACTAGAAAAAGAGGGATGGGGTATCATTAAACTGTATCATAAATCTCTATTTAGTTATTGAGTTTTGGTGACTATTTGGCTATATTTACATAACTATTGGTAAATATTGGTATTACAGTAGTAATGATATTTTTCTTATTTACTTAAAGTTAATGTTATTTTGTAAATATTGGGTTTAGAGGCTGGCAGGACCAGATAGTGTATTTTTAAGGAGAAATAGGACTAAGTAGCTTGCAACTTGCTTTCAGTTACTTTGGGATGGGAACTGTGATGTCATCTAGTTGGTTACATCAACCAGAGTGAAAAATGAACACAAAGGTAAAATTGTCCACTGTAAAAGATATTTTCATTCTTTAAACACATTCCTGTGGCTAAGGCTACAATGGACCCATTTGAGGTTTTCTTAAAATAGAAATTCTTAGTAATGTCTAAGCAGTTGATGCAGTAGATGTCAAGACATGTCCTGACTTCATATTATCTTTTATGGATAACTTTAAGACTCCCCTGTTTTTAAATTAAAGAGAAAAGATATCTAATACTCAATAATGATTTTTATATACTCAGTGCATATATTTATATTATTCGTTCCTTATTTAGGACAATTTTAAGTTAAATATAAACCTGTTGTCTAATGCCTGAAATTAATAGAAGTCAGGAATGGATTTATAAGAGATGTTTTCAGTTTGAGTCCTGGATTCTCTTTTGACATGTTAACATTTTCAAGATTCTTTTTTCTTGTACACAGTTACAACCCAGACACAACATTTTACTTGACCCAAATTCAAGACCCAGTCCTTTCAAAAGATTCAGGAAGGTTGTTTCTTATCTTCACAGGGATGTAAGGAGTGCTTCACTTAAATAGCAATTGCTACTGTTATGGCACCAAGTATAGGTAATTCTAGTTACCTGGTCTTGGCTGGAGAACAAAGACACACAAAGACAGAATCTGGGTAAGGTTACCTGGTTCAAGGACTTTTCTTTATCAGGCCCAAAGGGGTATTGTTTGGTTCCTTGGTTAATTTGTTTTTTCTCTAGTCCTTGTAAAGACCAAAAAGGACTAGGGAGAAAAAGAGAAAGATGGTATTAGCAATGTTGAATTCATATGTTGTTTTAGACATCATGTCAAGTTCTTTCCATGAATTATTTTGATTTATAAAAAATTATGAGTTAGATGCTATTTTCAGTCCCTAAGCCCCAGTTGTAGAGATGAAGAAAATGAGGCTCAGAAAGGTTAAGTCATTTGTCTAAGGTCCCAGAGCTAACACATTTTAGAGATGGGATTCAGCTCATTTTCCTACTGTAGCATATATTACCTCACCACAGGAAGCCTTAGTCTCACACAGTGGAATACATATACCATGTGTAGTTTACTAACAGTTAACTCAGGCAAACCTAAGTAGACACATGTAGCATGTACTGTTTATGGCTTGTACCAGTTCAGAAGAGCTAAGTGTTTTTAAATTGCAGTTGTTGGATACAGACTATAATAAAAATTAAGCTCTATAAACTTAAAATCCAATAAATTATATTAAAAACAAAGGCAATGACAACACGAAACTTACCACTTTTTAGTTATTTTCTTATAGTTTACCATTATCACTGCTCTTGCGATTATTTGTGTCTATTGTGTGTATAAGGTGGAGGTATTCTATGATGTGTACTACCGCACATGTCTTCTCAACTCCACCGTCAGTGACCTCACATCGGTAACTTGAAATTTCCCATGGTAGGAGTGTTTACCCCATGGAAACAAGCAAACATTCTAAATTGGGACCTCCACCCCCGCCCCAGGAAAGCCGTTTGTCAATATTTACCAGCATACCACAGTGCACAGCATTTATATTGAAAACAAATGCTTCAATTATTTTATACTTTCTATTTATATAAATTTATGAACATTCACTAAGTATTTTTTTAAAAGATTTTATTTATTTATTTAACAGACAGAGATCACAAGCAGGCAGAGAAGCAGGCAGAGAGAGGGAGGAGGAGGCAGGCTCCCCGCCTGAGCAGAGAGCCTGATGCGGGGCTCGATCCCAGGACCCTGAGATCATGACCTGAACGGAAGGCAGAGGCTTTAACCCACTGAGCCACCCAGGCACCCCATTCACTAAGTATTTACTTAGCACTCACTCTGTGCTAGATATTACAATACACTCTTCCACCATCTCACTTACATATCTAAAAAGAGCTGTAAGTTAGATATCATTATTCCCATTTGTAGACCAAAAAAACTGAAGTTTCAAGTACGTGACTCCCTTAAGGTCACATAACTGGTAAGTAGTGAAATAAGAGCTTGGTTTCATGTTTTGTGGGTCTACATTTCACAACACCACAGCTGTGGCGGTGTATTGTGGGGATAGCCCAGGACAGGGTTATAGTAAAAAGACAAACAAAACAAAACAAAAAATGTTTTAGTTAAGCCATGCTTCTTTCTATTTTACTACCAGTGTATTCATTAGCATGAATAATCAGCTTGTCTATTTGAATGCAACACGATAGTTTGTAATGTTGAATAGGAGCATGTAAGCTAGAAGAGGGGATTAGAGAAGCTGAGGAGACAAAGGACAAACATAGTGGCAATCTGGACTAGCTGTCATACAGGGAAAATACTTGTAATGTCCTTGCACTGCAAAGCAGGCAACACAGTGACAATTCTGAGCACACAGGGTTTCAAATGATAACTTTACTAAGGACAAAAAGAACCGATGGCACCTGTTCTTGAGTTGATTAGGCTATGAGATGCCCACTTTATACTTTGTAATGCAGAGTTAAGACTTCCTTTTTTTTTAAGACTTCTTTTAAAAAAAGACATTTTTTAAAAAAAGATTTTATTTATCCATTTGACAGAGAGAGAGAGAGGGATCACAAGTAGGCAGAGTGGCAGGCAAAGAGAGAGGGGGAAGCAGGCTCCCTACTGAACAGAGAGCCTGATGCGGGACTCGATCCCAGGACCCTGAGATCCTGACCTGAGCTGAAGGCAGAGGCTTAACCCACTGAGCCATCCAGGTGCCCCTAAAAAGGACATTTTATATAAAGTATCATGTCATCTGTGAAGAGAGAGAGTTTGACTTCTTCTTTGCCAATTTGAATATCTTTTATTTCTTTTTGTTGTCTGATTGCTGTTGCTAGGACTTCTAGTACTGTGTTGAGCAACAGTAGTGAAAGTGGACATCCTAGTCGTGTTCCTGATCTCAAAGGGAAGACTGTCCCCCCAAACTACTAGAACTCATACAGCAATTCAGTAATGTGACTGGATACAAAATCAATGTACAGATATCAGTTGCTTTCCGATAACTAACAATCAAAATATAGAAAGGGAAATTAGAGAATCGATTCCATTTACTATAGCACCAAGAACCATAAGATACCTGGGAATAAACCTAACCAAAGAGGTAAAGGATCTGTACTTGAAGAACTACAGAACACTCATGAAAGAAATTGAAGAAGACACAAAAAGATGGAAAAGCATTCCATGCTCATGGATTGGAAGAATAAACATTGCTAAAATGTCTATACTGCCTAGAGCAATCTGTACTTTCAATGCCATCCCGATCAAAATTCCACCGGCGTTTTTCAAAGAGCTGGAAGAAACAATCCTAAAATTTGTATGGAACCAGAAGAGACCCCAAATTGGGAAAAACAAAACAAAACAAAACAAAACTGGGGGCATTACATTGCCTGATTTCAAGCTTTACTACAAAGCTGTGATCACCAAGACAGCATGGTACTGGCACAAAAACAGACACATAAACCAGTGGAACAGAGTAGAGAGCCCTGATATGGACCCATAACTCTATGGTCAACTAATCTTCAACAAAGCAAGAAAAAAAAATACAGTGGAAAAAAGACAGTCTCTTCAATAAATGGTGGTGGGAAATTGGACAGCTATGTGTAGAAGAGTGAAACTAGACCATTCTCTTACACCGTACACAAAGATAAACTTGAAATGGATAAAAGACCTCAACATGAGGCAGGAATCTATCGAAATCCTAGAGGAGAACACAGGCAGTAACCCCTTCAAAATTGACCACAATGCAACTTCTTTCAAGACATGTCTCCAAAGGCAAAGGAAACAAAAGTGAAAATGAACTTTTGGGACTGCAACAAGATCAAAAGCTTCTGTACAGCAAAAGAAATAGTCAACAAAACAAAGAGGCAACCCATGGAATGGGAGAAGATATTTGCAAATGACACTACAGACAAAGGACTGATATCGAAGATCCATAAAGAACTCCTCAAACTCAACACACACAAAACATAATCATGTCAAAAAATGGGCAGAAGACATGAACAGACACTTCTCAAAGAAGACATACAAATGTCTAACAGACACATGAAAAAAATGTCCATCATCATTAGCCATCAGGGAGATTCAAATCAAAACCACATTGAGATAGCACCTTACACCAGTTAAAATGGCAAAAATTCACAAGATAGTAAACAACAAATGTTGGAGAGGATGTGGAGAAAGGAGAATCCTCTTGCACTGTTGGTGGGAATACAAGTTGGTTTAGCTGCTTTGGAAAACAGTGTGGAGATTCCTCACGAAATTAAAAATAGAGCTACCCTATGATCCTGCAATTGCACTACCAGGTATTTACCCCAAAGATACAGATGGAGTGGAAAGAAGGGCCATCTGTACCCCAATGTTTATAGCAGCAATGGCCACAGTTGCCAAACTGTGGCTCCAGTATGCCCTTTAACAGATGAATGGTTAAAGAAGATGTGGTCCATACATACAATGGAATATTATGCCTCCATCAGAAAGAATGAATACCCAACTTTTGTATCAACATGGATGGTACTGGAGGAGATGAGAGACTCAATTATCATATGGTTTCACTTACTAGTGGAGCATAAGGAATAACATGGAGGACATGGAGACTTGGAGAGGAGAAGTGAGTTGGGGGAAATTGGAGGGGGAGATAAACCATAAGAGACTATGGATTTGAGAAACAAACAGGGTTTTGGAGGGAGGTCGGTGGGCGGATGGGCGAGCCTGGTAGTGGGTATTAAGGAGGGCACATATTGCATGGAGCACTGGGTGTGGTGCATAAACAATGAATCTTGGAACACTGAAAAAAATAATAAAATAAAATAAAAAAGACATTTTAGAGGGAACAAGAGTTGTATAGTTCAGTAGCAGAAACTACAGAAAATCAGAGGTCTTTTACAACACCCTGGAGTGAACAGTTTCTTTCTGCTCACACACAAATCTTATGCAAGTCAGGTGTGAGCAACTCAGGGCTTTCCAGTGGTGTCTCAGGGATCCAGCTGCTTCCATTTTCAATGACTCCATTTGACAATTCTTTACTTCCAGCCAAGAGTCAATGGAGAATTCACATCTGTCTTACATGCCTGCAACTGGACTTTCATTCATGGTCTTATCCGTGAGCTCTCAGTGACATGGCTACAACCTGACTACAAGGGAGGCTGCCGAAAGCACGTGGGTCACTGGTGCCAGTGACCGGCTCTTCCATGCTCCCTCTAGCCGGCAAAGCTTTCTCTTAGTCCACCCATTCTTACTTTGCTCTCTAGTCAAAGTTGATTTGTCTGCCAAACACACCAGAAGAAATGAACTATGACTTATTAAGAATGTATGCGTTCTTCTTCCTAATGGCAACATTTAGACAATACAATTTGAAGTCAGGCTGGTGGAGAGTAGTCAGGGTGGCTATGGAGCTGTTTCATGTGCAGAGCCTTCTCTAATAAAAAAAGCTATCAGCTTTCTCATTATATTTGCTCCTTGGTATTTAAATTCAGGAATTCGAGAAGAACATTGGAGAAATCTATCATGACACTTTCATATTGTAGCCACTAAACCACTCAGTTGCTAAAACTTAATTTCCTTCTTTGGGTACTTTGTGTAAATTTTTTGGTTCTTTAATTGGCCATGTTAATATTTTATTGACATATTTAATTTTCACTTATTTTAGTGGGCTCTTGTACATTGTCTCTTTGGAACTCCCAATGCTGAAAGTAAAATTTGCCCTTATAGATTAATGTGCAATCTTCAACAGCTTCTCCTCCAGAGAAGCTAAATAATCATTAAGTATTAATGTGGAGGTTATGTGATCCATTTCCAGTCTCTGCCTCAAATCTCACACCAAGCACAGCTGAAGAAATAGAGAGTGATTTGCTGTGAACTAAGGGGGTTCCTAGGACATGGACCCTCAAAACTAAAACTGGGGAAGTTCCAGGCAAACCACTTTAGTCACCCTATGAATGTTCCTTTTTGGAAGACAGATTTGGTTCCTTCTAACTGACTTTGTGTTTCTCGGTCAGGCTCTGCTCTCAGTCCTACAGAGGAGAAGAGATACTGGTGCAGTATCCTAGGCATCTACAGCAAAGAAAACAAAAACATTTTATCCAAATGGATTCGTGATAAATATGTTTGGGGCAATGGAGTTTTCATGTTGGGAGAGATGATTCATGTTAAATAGTCTCAGTGGAGGGAGTATCCAGTTTTCACAGTCAGGTCTTTATACCTAAATAGTTTCTTCCTTGATTTTAAATTAAGATAATGTAAGGAATTATCTCTACCACTCATTCAAATTTGGCCTTGAAACTAGTAATTTTTTTTTTTTTTTCACAGCAAAGAAGGTAAACAAATAACACACAGAGAGAAGAACTTTTGACCTGGGAACCAAAGTTTATGCCACCCAAACTTCTCCACTTTCCTTCTGATGGTAGCTGGTGTATTTCAGTTATTTTCTTCAGTGGCCTCAGTGAGTGAGGTGAAAGGTGGAAAGGCTGATATGACACTTAGAAGTTATGATTTCAGGTTTTCCTCAAACAGGCTTTGCTTTTCAACTGGCCCCTTCTCCCCACCTCCTTGTTATGGTAAAAGTCTACATAACCCTAGAATATTCTGTCCCTGATTCGGAACGTAAGGTTTTTTGCTTTTTCAGTCCCCCCTGACACTGCTCGGTAGAAATTCACTGACATATAATTGTTTCTCTGCTTACATGTGACCCCAAGTTATAAAGATAAAATAAAATGTCAAATAGTCATGAGAGAGTCTAATTCACCTCTAAACAGTGAACAGAGGAAAGAAAAGTGAGATTTTATGAAGTGATTTGTGGTCCCTTAGGTATAAGGAAGTCAGACTGAGAATTAAGTCAACCTAGGAGAAGGCCGACTTAGACAGATGGAAACAGAGAGGACGTGAGATAGTGGACAATGCATTGGGGACCAAGGAAACTGGCTAGGACGATTGCTTTTGCCACCCTGCGTCCAGCTGAATCTGACCTACCCCTTGAACCTTTTCAGATACTGTGAACCCACATTCCCCTTTTGTGTCTCATGCCAGTTTGCTTTCACACAAAGGATTTCTGACTGACAAGCTTTCTGAGGAAAGATTGAATTTTAATTGTTTATATTGGCATGGCTCTCCAGGACTGGGGGATCTTGAGTGACACCATCTCAGTTTTGTTCCTTTGCAATGCGAACTCTTAATTATTTGTTTACTCAAACAACAAATACACATGCTTATTGAGTGCTTAGAAGAGGCCAAGATGAGGGGTGGTGGAGATGAAAGGCCCAGGCTCTCCTGGACCAGCTGCCTAAAAACATACAGTTCCTTCACTTCTTTGACTTTGTGACTGACCCACCCCTCAGGCAGCTGATTCATATGAAGATTGTTTTAAGGATTACATTGACTTACATTTGTAAAATATAGCATATTGAGAATAGCAGGCATTTTGCAACTTGTAGCTATCATTAAAACTGGGATCAGTGCTATTGATATTGTTATTTTTTGATATGTCAAAAATATTCTGCTGGGTGTTGCATGATAAAACTAGGATATAGTAAGATAAAAATAGGATATGGAGTAGGATATAGGTAACTTTACAAGAAGCTGCCAGTGTGGGTTGTAAAATAAACACACATATACTAAATGGGTCACAGGTCATTCTAAAATAGGGCATTTAAAAAATATATTTAGGGTGCTTTGTGTTAAAAAACAAAAGTTTCCAAAATGTATTCATTTTTGAGCTATGTAAGCAAAAAAGAAAACACACAACACATAATGCTGACCATTTCAAAATAATCATATGCCCTTATTTTTGTTCCTTAAATATATATAAATTTAGTGCATGATATCCATTGTTTTATAGCTTTCATTTTTTAATTAATATCCATACCATGACAGAAAGGTGCCACCCTTTTTATTTTACAGCTGTATTTTGTTGATTGGAAGTCACCTGCTTAGTATAACCTGCCTGCTCCAGATGGCCATTTGGGTTGTAGCTGAGTTTAGGCTATTACAGGCAAGGCTGCAATGTCATTTTCTATGCATATCATTTGCATATACACAAATACAGCTCTTGAAAACGACGTTGTTGTGTCTATGAGTACATGCATTTGTAATATGGAAAATTACGGCCCACTTGTCCTCCACAGAACATCCCACCAATAATGTAGGAGCATGTTTGCTTGCTGATCGCATCTCCAATAGTGCTAATCAAAATTTCAAATACTTTCCATTCTGATAGGTAAAAAATCTTAATATATTAGGTTTAATTTTTATTTCTTTTTTTGCTGGTGAAGTTGAACAACTTTTAATGTTTAAGAGCCATTGTATTTCCTTTGCTGTGAACGGTACTCTGATCATTTTTCTACTGAATTATTGATTTTGTCCATTTTTAGGACTTTATAAATTTGGGAGCTATGCACTTAGTCCATGATAAAGTGGCAGATTTTCTTCTACTTTTTCCTCTTTTTTTTTTTCTCCTTCTTCTTCTATCTTTTCTTCTTGGCCATGTAGTAGTTTTTATTTTGTAATATATTTATAAATTTTTCTTTTTATGATTTATGGATTACTCCAGTCAATTAGAAGATCTTTTAACTCTTTAGGGTTATGAAGGCATTTGCCTATGTTTTCTTCTAGTATTCTTGTGATATAATGTTTTTACACTCAAATTCTGATGCCCTGGGATTTAACCTAATGTGCAGGGGGAAGGGCAGCACACCCCAATATTATTTAGTGAATTGCTACATTTATTATACAGTGAATTACCACTTGCATTTGGGTCTATTTGAGAACTTTCTATTTTGTCTCATTAGTCTTTCTTTGTCCATGTGTCACTGCAAAACTGTTTTAAATGCTAAATATTTAAATCTATTTAAGCATTTAGTTGGTCTAGTTCCAGCTACTTGTCCTTTTCTTTCAGTTTTTCTGACCACTTTTGTCTAATTTTCTATGGAAACTTTGAAATCATCTTGTCTATTCCCATCCTTCCCCCCAAGTTGATATTTTCTTTGGAATCACATTAAATTTAGATATTAACTTTGGGAAAATAAAAATCTTTATGATGCAAAAATGTTCTATCTTTCTTTTCTTAAGTCTACTCTGTGATCTTTCAGTGTTTTAAAACTTCGCTTCATGTAGGTATTAAGCATTTCTTACTAAGTTTATTCCTAGATATTTTTCTTTTTGTGTTGCTTTTGTAAGTTGGAGTGGTATCCCTTGGGTTTTCTAAACATGTAATTGTATATCTACAAATAGAGTTTGATTCTTTATATGTTGAAAAAATTATTTAAAAAATTACATACTTCTAAGCTTTTTCTCTGTTTGGTCAGTGCCTCTAGCACAATTCTAAGTGATGGAGGGGTTAAAGGAATCGTTATCTTATTCCCAACCACATAGAAATGAGTTGGTTGAACAGTCTGTGCAAGAATGTCAGTGTGTCTAATTCTGGAGTTTGAAGTCTACAAAACCAGCAGCCAGGAAGGAAATATGGATGTAAAGAAGGCAGAGCAAGGGCAAGCTGGAACCCTGAAGCATGATCTGGAACCCACGAGGATGAATTGAAGCAGGTGTTGATTCTTAGAGATATTGGTGTCCTTCACCTCGGAGCTAAATACCTCAGAGCCCAGGAATCAGAGAAGCCGAAGGACAATCCAGGAGAACGTAGAGCAGCTGCACTTCTGGCCTACTACCCTATGCCACTGAGACGAGCCAGTACGTCAAGATAACGTATGGGAGCTACAAAATGGATGCTGCTTTATCCCTGCCCTTCAAATCTTGCAGAAAAATCTCTCTGTGGCCCATCTTAACTAGAAACCTATACAGAACAGAACTTTGGGAAATTAGTTCAGTATAGACAGGATTATGTACTTACTATAGATGCTTCCACATCTTGGCTATTGTAAACAATTCCACAGTGAACGTAGGGGTTCTTATATCTATCTAATTAGTGTTTTTGTTTTCTTTGGGTAAATACTAGTGGAATTACTGAGTGGTATGGTATTTCTATTCTTAATTTTCTGAGGAACCACCATACTGTTTTCCATCATGGTTTACATTTCCACTAACAGCGCTCAAGCATTCACTTTTCTCCACATCTTTTCCAAGATTTGTTATTCCCTTTCTTTTTTGATGTTAGCCATTCTGATGATGTGAGGTGATACTTCATTGTGGTTTTAATTTGCACTTTCTTGATGATGAGTGATGTTGAACATCTTTTCATGTGTCTGTTGGCCATCTGTATATCTTCTTTGGAAAAACATCCATGCACGTGTTCTGCCCATTTTTAATTGGCTTATTATTCTTCTCTTCTCTTCTCTTCTCTGTTTCTTTTCTTTTTTAGTGTTGAGTGGTTCCCTTTTCCATGTTCATACTGATGTCATATATACCAAACTCTAGCTTATTATTCTGTGAGCAACTTTAGATCAAAAACTGTATTCTTTAATTTTATATCTCTAGGAATTATTATCAATGTATATTGTAAATATCAGGCACACCAATAATGTTTCTTGAATGAAAAAGAAAAATTAAATGTTCTATTTGGCCAGTGAATTTTCTGATCCTGGTGAATAAATAAGGCATCCGCCATTTCCATGTTTTATCTGTGTTCTTATCCTTTCTTCTTTGGGTATATTTGCTTTTTGGAGTTTTTTTTTTTTTTTAATCATTTCCACTGGTAGAAAGTTCCTGATTTATTTGCCATTTAGAAGCTAGCCCTTTTCTCTTTGATTTGTGTCATACAGCCACCTGTGTTATTACTTATTCGATTTTTTAGTCTTTGATTACATTATATATTTTGTTTTCTTTTTTGATAGCAATTCAGAGTCATTCAGGCTGTTTTCTATAAGCATTTCCACCCACTTACAGGAACTCATAATGAAGTTACTTCCTGACACCTGGGAATATATATTTACCATCTATCTTTTAATGTGCATCTAAGACTGTTTCTCTACCAGACTCAGGTGACAATTAAGGAAAACTATTCCCTGTGAATCCTTCTAAATATTTGAAAGGGAAACAAATAGACCGCCTCTCATTCTGCAGTTATTTCATCATTGAAAACATGTAAAGTGGGCATTATGTGTCTGATTCTAAGCTGGTAGCTGTAGGGAATACAAAGAGGAATACACAGAGCCCTGTCCTTTGGGAACTATGGTTGTGGAGGGGAACTAAGCAAATATAATACAAGGCAAAGTGGGAAAAAAAATCTTACACAGCCTATAAGAACTCAGTGAAGGAGTGAGAGAGGAGAGATTACATTTGACTTGGAATTTGGGAATAATTCAACCTGGGCCATGAATAATAGGTGATGATTTTAAGGATAGAAACATGAAATCCAGTGGAGGAAACAGTTAGAATAATAGTATGGGAGTCTCTGTTCTAGATTCAATGCTCCATTTTTGATACAGTGAGTGGACAGTATAGCTATTAGAATAGAATGTGTAGAGAGACATGGTGGGAAGTGAGAGCAGATAGCATATTAGTTTTCTATGGCTGCTGTAACAACCATGAACTTAGTGTCTTAACACAAATTTATTGTTCTGTAGGTTAGACGTCTCACATGGCTCCTATAGGACTGAACTAAAATTGAGGGATGTTGTTTCTAGGGGAGAAATTGTTTCTTTGCTTCTTCCTTCTTCTAGAGGCCCCATTCCTCCACCTTCAAATCTCCATGACTGCCCTTCCATAGTTGCGTTTTTCCCTGATCAAAGCTGAGAAAGATCTCTGCTTTTAAACATCCATGTGATTAGATTGACCCACCTGGATAAGACAGTATTATATTCCTATCCCAAGGTCCTTAATGTAATCACATCTGTAAAGTCTTTTTTTGCCAAGTAAGGTAACATCCATGGGTTTCAGGGATTAGGATGTGGACATTTTAGGGGACCATTATTCTGTCTACAACAGGTGGCTTAAATCAGATCATGAAGGGAATTAGCCGAGCATGATCTAGCAACATATTTCAAGCTTGATAATATGTCATTATCCTAATGATAGCAGATGCAGTGAAAATAGGGGAAAGGAGAATGTTTGAAATAATCAGAGTTAAATATCATTGGAAACTTTGACCTTACAATCAAATCGTATTCAAATGAATACTTTGCATTCACTTGTGTATCTACTACCATTATTTGCAAATCAAGGAGTAAGATTTGTAATGTGTATATTAACTTGAGTCTGTTTTTCTCCCCTCCCTCTAATGCCATTATTGAGACAAATGCCACTCTGAATATCTTAGAACTAGGAAAAAGATATGTTTGGGTTTTCTGGGTTTTTTTTCTTTTCTTTCTTTCTTTTTTTTTTTTTTTTTAAACACATATAGGTACTAAAACTTTAAAAGACATATTGTAACACTACTAAATTCTGACTTTTCAAATAACTTTTTACAAATGCATAGAAATTTTTGTTAAATTTAATTTGACTCCACAAAGTCACTTTTAAGGACATAATTTATAAGTACTCACACTATTGAAGGAACTTAATGTCTTTGCTCTTTAATTAATTAATTAAACAAATATTTATTAAGGATCTACTCTGTGCCAAGCACTACTTAGCTGCTGGGTAGAAAGTAGTAAAGAAAACAGAAAAAAAATCCCTGCCATCAAAGCCCTTCTAATAAAGATGATTGATAATATTCAAGATCCACTGAGTGGACTAAGTAGTATTTTAATTTTAATCTTTATTATTTATTTATTTTTTGTTTAAAAATATTTTTTTTATTTATTTTAGAGAGAGAGAGAGAGAGCGCATGTGCACATGCAGTAGGGAGGGGCAGAGGGAGAGAGAGAGAATCTCAAGCAGTCTCCCTGTTTAGCAAGGAGCCCAAAGTGGAGCTCTATCTCACAACCCTGAGATCATGAGCCCAAATCAAGTGGAATGCTTAACTGACTGAGCCACCAAGGCTTCCCCGCTAAGTAGTATTTTAGACGGTGATACAGAACAAAATAGAGCAAAACGGACAATATGAAATGTTAAGGTCTTGAAATTTCTGGTGATGAAAGTCACTGAAAAAGTGACGATAGGAAGAGAAGGAAAAGCCCCATTCACCACAGTTAGAATCTGAAGTTTCATTTGATCCTCCAGGTTCTTCTGGCTGCTGGGTGCTTCCTCCTCCTCCTCTGTAGCTCCTGGCCATGTTCAAGGAACACTGGAAGGGCTGTGGGAGAGGCAAAGGTGGATCAGACCCATCTCTGCCCTCCAGGAAGCTTACGTGGAGGGACAACAGGGCTCACATCATTGTGATCCAAGATACAAAATTATTTCTACACATTCAGAGAAACTTCTCTAGTAACAAACTATAGAAATGATCCCTGAAAGTATAGTCTTTAACAAAATTATTTCTAAGCACCACAGAGGATCAGGGGAACTGAGAAGTGCTTAAATAGAAGTTCTGGTTATCACCAAGAACAGCAATGAGCCAGAAAAGAATTTGATCGTGCAGAATTCTAAAATCACGTCCTCCGAGGAATAGCGGGGCACAGTTCCGTTTTGAATTTTGTTTCTTTTATTATCAGTACGAAGCAAGAACCTAGAGCAACTAAGAGAAGAGCAAGTTCCCACACCACGTCTCATACAATAGTCCCCCATTATCCTTGGTTTTGCTCTCCGCAGTTCTTGTTACCCTTGGTAAACCGCGGTCTGGAACTGTGGAAGGTCAGTACAGCCTAGCAGTCCGTCCCAACCCGCCTTGCTCACTTCATTTCATCACGGAGGCATTTTATCATCTCACAGCGTTGCAGGAAGGGTGAGTCTGGTACAGTAAGATATTTTGAGAGAGAGAAACCACACTCACATAATTTCTATTACACTGTATTGTTGTAATTGTTGTGTCTTATTATTCATTATTGTTGTTAATCTCTTACTGTGCCTTAATTATAAATTAAACTTTATTATTATTATTTTTTTAATTTTTATTTTTTATAAACATATTTTTATCCTCAGGGGTACATGTCTGTGAATCGCCAGGTTATCATCGGTGTATATGTGTAGGGAAAAGATGGTTTACGTTGGGTTCAGTACTCTGCTGTTTCAGGGGTCCACTGTTGTGGGGTCTTGGAATGTATTTCTCATGGATCATGGGGGGCTGCTGGACCTGCATAATCCGGGGCATGTGCGTGAAGAGGGGTCGGGTTTTTCAGGACTTCTGGGTGGTTCCCTCCACGTGCAGGCAGGCTCCCTGTGTGTGCTGGCAGTTAGGGTCTGCCGTTTGGAAACACAGGACTCTTGTCTGGCATCTTATTCCTGACATCCTTGCCTGTCAGTCAGCCTTCCGCCACCTGGGTTCTTTCCATTATATTTTTTGTTCCTCGTAATAAAGTGGATTTTCTTTCTTTGCGAATGAGCATAAAGATACCCAGAAAATAAACCAGGTGCTCATTTGCCAGGCCTCCAGCAAGCAGGCATGCAGACGAGCTTCCTCGGCCTCTCCTATAGGTTTCCCAAGAGGAAAATGCTGACATGAATAGCAGAGGCCAGACAATGATTCTTCGGGAAGATAAACAGGCTTGTGATTCCCTCCTGAGGGCTCCGCTCCTCTCCTCAGTGACGGATCCTGGAGCAAAAGGTCATGGGGATAATTCTGCACCTGCAGCCTGGGAAGGCCAGGCTCAGTCCTTGCAAAGAGCTCTCTCATAATTGATGCTAATTATTATTGAGCCAAATGCACCCTTTTATTGAGGGGCAGGTGGGAGGCTCTGTCACTGTCAGGGCGATTCTACCAAGGGCAAGTATAGAATTCCTTGCACAGATGTACATATACCCAAGAAGCCCCAAGTGTTATGTGCAGGTTGTTCATAAGGAGCGTATCATTAGAAATTTCTGTTGTTTTGTAACGGGATGGTCCGGACTCAGGTGAATGACAAATGCTGCCCAGGACCCAATGCCAGAATATTGAGAGGAGAAGCATGATTTATTCATCAGGGCTTGAACTCCACTGCTGGGCCTCTGGGCCGCTTGTGAGATTTTGCACCCTGCCATCTGCACTCTGAGACAGCTTAACAACAACTTTGGAGCCCTTGGAACCCTTTGGGGATTTGCTTCCATGGACATCCATCTGCTTTCTGGTGACTTTAATGGGAGGATAGGCTCAGTGAGGAGAATGAAGAACAGAGGAAATGAAAGGAAATTCACCCAGCTGTAGGTAAAACAGGGCTGGATTTAGCTGAATGCCAGAGTGGACGTGGGGATGTTCCCCATCATTAACTGCCCCCTGTTTTGGAGAAGAGTTTAAAAGAATGTTATATTGCTTCATCCATCATTTCTACTTTTTTTCCTCCTTGGATTATAACCTTAATAGTTTTTAAAGTTTGCTCTTACATGTCAAAATGGCATTGCAAAACTGTATGAAGGGATACATTGTGGTCAAATTTATAATTTGATTTCTAATTCTGATTGCTTTATTTGTAAAAAAAACACCTGTACCCCTTAAGCTAACCACTGATTGGAGGAAAAAGATTCTAAATATTCGCTCATTCATCAGAGAATTATTACACCCAGACTGTGTTCTGGGCATTTACTCTGGCTTCTGATACAATGATAAAGAAAGCCTCAACCTTCTCATTATTTATTATTTTTTTTCTGTAGTTTAAAGATATTGCTCAACCATCTTTTAACTTGCATTGTTTCCAGTGACACACCTACTTCTGTTCTTATTTTTGTTCCTTTGAATGTGAAGGGTCTTTTCCTCTGGCTGCCCTGAAGATTTTCTCTTTATTAGAGTTATAAGCAGTTTAATTATGTTAGGCCTTGGTGTAATTTTCTTCAGGCTTATTGTGCTTGGGTTCCTCGAGCTTTTTGGATCTCTGGGTTTATTGTTTTATCAAATTTGGAACATTTTTGCTCATTACTTCTCCAAATGCATTTCTGCCTCCCACTCCACACTCATGGACCTCAATTACACATATATACTTAGAATTGGTTTACTGATGCTCTATTTCCCCTTCCTCCCCCCCCTTTTTATGAGGTTTTCTTTCCTTTTCTTATTTGATAAGTTGTTTTACTGGATCTTTCTATAAATTCACTAAAAAACTCTTTTTCTACATTTAAAAAAAAAAAGACTTTATTTATTTGAGAGAGAAAAAGAGAGCACAAGCAGGGGGAGCTGCAGAGGGAGAGGGGGAAGCAGACTCCCACTGAGCAGGGAGCCCAATGCGGGGCTTGCTCCCGGGACCCTGGGATTATGACCTGAATCAAAGGTAGACGCTTAACCCACTGAGCCATCCAGGTGCTCCTACAGCGTTTAATCCGTTGTTAATCCTATTCTTCAGACATTGTGCTTTTCATCTCTGGAAGTTCTCTTTTTATACCCCTTCCATGTCTTTTTTGACATGTGCATGCTTTCTTCTAGTTTTTTGAATATATGGATATAGTTATAATAACTGCTTTATGTGCTTATCTACTAATTTTATCATCTCTATAATTTCTAAGTCTGTTTCCATTAATAACTATTTCTCTTCCTTATAGGCTTGCTTCTTTACATATCTGATAATTTTATATTAGATGCAGATATTATGAATTTATCTTTTTGGAGTAAGGACTATTTTTTGGCTGTTTTGTGATGCAACTAAGTTACTTGGAAGCATTTTCATCCGTTCAAGGCTAGATTTTTGTTTTGTTAGATGGGACAATAATGCCTTTTGAGCTATAAGGCTACTTTTTCTCTACTACAGAGGCAAAACCCTTCTGAGTACTTAATGTCCCATGTATTATGGAAATCCTTCACTCTATTGATGGGAACATGAACTAATTCTGGTCTTGTGTGATCTTCAGAAATCGTTCCAGCTGCTTTGGGGTTCTTTCCCCAGCCTGGAGTAATTTCCTCACAGGTACGTGCTGATCAGGTCTTAGTTGAAGATTTGAAGAAAACCTTCTGTAGGTCTCCAGAGATCTCTCTCCATTCTGGTACTATCCCCTGGGAATTCTAGCTACCCTGGCCTATCTGTATCCTCAATTCTGTCCTTTCAATTTTGAACCGGCTTCTGAATTACCTGCCTGTTCAAATGTAGATTCTGAAGTCCCCCATGCCAACTGGATTGTAATATTTGGAGTTGAAGCCCAGAATTCTTCAGGCTTATAAGCTCCTATGGTGCTTATTTAATAATATTGACTTCTGAGAACCACAGTCCTGATGAAGCCTTTCTTAAGATTTATTCTGAAGGTAAAATTCAACAGCCTTCTCTGAGTCTTGAGTCTCCTTGACTTTGCCTGAGATACAGCCATGGGCATGCTCTTCTCTTGGATATCCTTAACATTATAATGTATTAAAACAGGCATTTACCAGTTATACCAGCTCAGTAATCACCCAATATTGAGCCATGGAGAAGAAGCAGTTAGTCTGTGGTTGAGACACCCTTTAAGGCCTAGACTGGGCAGTGCCGCTGACTTGCTCTATCACAGGATGTCTAGATTTCTGTTTCCCTTCTGCAAAATGAAAAATTAATAATTAAATCTACCTTATCAAGTGGCTGGAAGGATCAAATTGAGCTGGCCATAATGCATATACATAGTCCAAAGATCTTTCAACTTTTCTTCTGTTTCATCTGTTGGTCCTTTCCTTCTACATTCCAAGAATACCCCTCAGGGGCATATTCCAACTTATGAATTTTATCTTCTGCTGTTTCCAGAATACTGCACACCACATTAATTGCATTGTTTTTATTCTTTTAAGATCTCAAATTGTTTCTTTTTCATAGAATTCTTGTCTTATGCAATCTTGATTGCTCCTATTTGCATGTGATAATCAGTGTTTAATTGTTTGTGAATATATGTTCTGATTCAAGTAGCCTTCTCTAGAAATGTATGGGAAGCTGGTTGTATGGTCTGCCAGATTGTTAAGACTCTTTCAGAGTGTAGGACCTTCCTATTCATCCCATGATCTTTAATTAGTTGGAGAACTGCTCTTTATCTAGAACCAATATTTATTCTGGGAATCTTTTATACCAAAAATACACACTTCAGAAAAGCCCTATATTTCAGAAAGTCCTGTATTCCAGAAAGTCCTTCAGCATGGGAAACTGAAGTCTATTGCTCTCCTTGTTTATTTCTTTTCTGGTTTCCTTGTTGAGGATGACGTTTCTTTAGACTTTATTCTGTTTTTCTTTGTACTCCCATCACAGTGCTAAGAATCCTATCCTGGAAGATCACTCCTTTTTTAAGGACCCAGGTTTTCTTTGGAGGTAATTAAAGAGAGGATATATGGAGGAATCATAGCTATTGCCTCTTGCTTAGTATAAGTGGGCATAAGAGGGGTCAGATTGGGCTAGTTATTCTGAATATGGCCCTTTGATCATTCTGATTATTTCCTAAGTTTCTCCTGTTTGTTGACTCTGAGCTTTGTTTATATGTGCAGTTGCTTTTAACAGTAATTTCTCATCTGTGTGTTTTGGACTATTGTTTTCTCTGATTTTGTTTCCCTGACATTCTAACTCCATCTGCTTCCTATCTTTCAGGAATTCCTCAAAATTTCCCAGGAGCTGGTGGCATTCTTTCTGTTTATCACTCTTGCTGTGGATTTGTTCCCTTAAAAGCATTTAAAGATGTATGTGCTCAGCACCCATCTTGAAAGAATCTTTACTGTACTGCCTCTACTTTTAATAATTTAAGAAAAACAAGTGATTAAATATGTTTAAATATTTAGTATTATTTTAAATATATTCTGGGAGTGATGAAAATATATTCTCAGAGAATTTTTTTTCCAGATGTGTCCCCAAATTTTGAATGTGCAGCATATTTACAACTTGTAACCATGTTGCATAGTTGCTATATAGAAAACTTTTTATCTGATCTCATAATTGGTTGATAAATTGAAAAGTTCATTAAAACAGGGAATTGTAAAAATGATACACAAATGTATTCCATTTCAGTGTAAATATATACATGTCCATTCTTGTGGGAATTTTTTGATTAAGGACCATTTTCATTTTGACTATAGATACTATGTTTATAATTCCAGTTCACCAGTCTTGCATAGATCATGTCATAGGGCAGCATCTATGTTTTTTAGTTTTAGTCTCTCTAAAATGGACAAGAACTTAAAGCCATCAGTCTCAGAAACAGGCTAGTATGATAAAGAAAGTATCATAAATAATGAAGAAAGGAAGAGATGATGTTGGAATAATTACTTTATGGAGAAAAATAAAACTGGATCCTTATCTATTCCTATATACAGTGGTAGACTCCAAATGGATTAAATACATAACCGTGAAAGACAAAATTAGAATTAAATAAAATGAATTACAATCTATGGGGTAAAATATTGATTATTTTTACATCAAAATTAAGCATTTCTGTTCAGTGAGCAATTTAATGGACAATGTAATTAATGGACAGATATCAAAATGGGAAAATGTATTTCAAATGTCTGAACCTAAGAATAGGTTAATATGTAGAATACACAAAAACACCTGAAAATAACAACAAAAAGACAGCAATCCCAATAGGAATATTGACAGTGATGTAGAAAAGAGCAGCCTCCAAAAGTCTATATATATAAAGAGTGATTCTCAAACACATTAGTAATCTGAAAAATTCAAATTAAAAATAAATATAATTTTACATGTTAGTAAGGCAAAATTTGGGAGGTAAATAATGCCAAGTGTTGGAGAGGCTGTGAGTGTATTGATATACTCATGTGCTGCTAGCAATAAGTTGACATATTAAGTCATTTGGAAAGAGTATTTTTAAACTACTTAGTAAAATAAATATGTGAGTTTTCTGTGACCTAGCAATTCAGCTCTTAGGAGATTTTTATATTTATGCATACACACATATATGTATATATTTAACATACATATATGCATGCATTAAACACAAAAGTATATATGCCTATAATAGAAAAACATATGTATACATTATATGCACACATTATTCACACACACATGCTAAAGAAGATCTCACAAGATCTAAAGGAGACCCATAGATGAATGCTTGCTCCTGCATTATTGTGGCAATGAAGATTTGGGAACAATCATTTAATGTCTTGGGAGAACAAATAGATAAACTGTGGCAGCTGTATACCAGGGAATATTATGCACCAGTTAGAAGCAATTGATTAAATGTACTTATGACACCATGAATGGATTTTAAAATGATATTTTTAAGTAAACAAATAAAAATACAGAGTAAGTTTAATCACCAAATTAAAACATACAGTATAATCCAGTATACTTCTAAAGGTGTTAAAAATATATGCATATAAAATAGGAAATAATTTATAAGAATTTACAAGGGTGTGCATTATCATATTACACAGGTTACCTATGTGATGGCAGAGAGGAACTGGAGTGTTATATAGAGATTAAATAGTTATATAAATTAGTAAATAAATAGGTGAAACTAGGTGGTGGATGGTCTTGTAAGGACCAATTGTGACAACGTGCAATGAACTCAGAAGCAAGATTAACCCAGCCCTCCTCACTTGAGTTCCAAATCATCTAGAAGAAAAGAAACCTCTATAAAACATAAATCCCGTTCTCTGAGGTCTTGTGGAATGACTACGTACTTATATAGTAAAATACAGCAAAGACCATTACTGAGGGAATAAAGTTTGATAAAGGATAACTTGGGAGACTTAGAAGTGTCAACACGTAACTGAATTCTGAAAGATGAATCTGAATTAGCCAGGTGAAATGGATAACAAATAAAGAAAAGTGAACAATATTTTCAATAAGAGAATATTTATACATTTCCGTATGGTAACATTTATGGTTTATCATCACATAAATTGATTTAGGAAAGATTTTATGTCCTGATCCTAGATACCAGTTAAGACATATTTGCTGAGAGTTTATCATGTGATAATAATGTTTGAAATTCTAAAATATTTGTGGGAAATCCATATTCAAATGTGGTTATAATCACTGTATTGGTTAGAAATTTCATTTGGCTATTAAGAAACCTGAAACACATTTTAAATAAGTAGAGATTCATTATTTTACATAAACGAAGTCTGGAGGCTTCCTGTCCAGGGAAGATACGTGATGACCAAATGTAACTGTGATGATTAATTTTATGTGTCAACTTGGGCCATGGAGTGCCCAGATATTCCATCAGACATTTTTCTGAGTGTTTCTGTGAGGGTGTCTAGATGGGATTAACATATGAATCGGTAGACTGAGTAAAGCAGATTGTCCTCCCTAATGTGGGTTGGCCACATCCAATCAATTGAATTTTGAATAGAACCAAAAGGCTGAGTAAGGGGGAACTCCTCCTGTCTGACTGCCTTCAAAGGAGGACATTGTTTTGTTTTGTCTTGTTTTCCCCCAATCTTTAGACTCAAACTGAAACATTAGTTTCCTTGGTTTACAGTTTGCTGACTGCAGATCTTGGGACTTTATTGTAATGTGAACAAATTCCTTATGATAAATTGCATATATATATTTATGTATATATATCCAGATATATATATCTTATTGGTTCTATTTCTCTGGACAACCCTAACTCATATAGTCACCACTATTCCAAGGGCCTTCTTTTCTTCATCCTTGCTCTTTTGAATGCTGGCAGTTATTCTGGAGCTCCAGCCCTCACATTTGTGTTCTAGGCAACAAGCCTGTGAAAAATGGACAGGCTAAAATCCAGCCAGGTTAGCCCCGCCTATACCTCCTATACCTTCTGCTACACTCTACTGGCCAGTCATGTGGCCATCTTTAGCTGCAAAGGAAAATGGGAAATGTAGTTTCTCAGCTTGGCACACTGCCATGCCCACGCCCAACAGAAAGCAGGATTCTGCTATTTACGAAGAAGTGGAGAAGGAATAGTAGATTGGTATTTACCAGCCTCTGTCATAGCAACCAATGCCTTTTGTGAATAGTAGACATCCATAAATATTACTTGAATAAAAAGTTATATTTTCATAAAATTATTCTTTTATCATAGAATTGTAGAGAAACAAAATATTGATCCTTGAGTCTTATTACTCTCCTCCATTTTGGACTAATTCTTTCATGAATTAGTGTAAAATATAAATTAAAAAAATACTGTTGAATAACTTTTCTGTACCACAAATTTTTCAGTTAATGAATTACTATAGAAGAATCTTTAGCAAACAACAGATAAAATGTTATCATGCAGATAAAAAAGATATACACATATAAATTATTTCAGTATAAATGCTTCTAAGTTCTAGCATGTTTGAAAAAATATGTATCTTTAAAAAGTTTAAACATCACTTCATTGGGCTTAGATATTATTAATTTGCTAAGAAAAATTTCCTTATTGAAAATAAGAGCCAAATTTCAGTCTAGACTGTGAGTAGTCATACAATATAAACAGATGAATGCTATTTCATGGAAATTTTACCCAACAGATGTATTTACTCCCAACCCTAAAACATGAAATATACATATTTCATGGATTTTAAGTATGTTTTCAGTATTTATTGGTGAGTCATTTATGTCGAAATATTTTGTGCTTTTTTTTTTCATTTTTTAGATATTTCAGAGTAGGACGGAGTGGCAGAACTCTTGACTGAATCACATAAGTCCTAACATTCTATGCTCAGTGAGGACGTAGGTCAATATAGTAATTCATTTGTCATATATAGTCAGTTATACTTAAACACACACACACACACACACACACACACACACACACACACTTGATGGCATTAGGTTAAAAGCAAAAATGACCAACCTAAATAGTTTACTCATGGAAAAGAGGAAACTCACTTAACCACTGCAGAAATGACACTTTCTGATTTTGAAAAGAGGTCACGGGTAGGCCACCTCGGCTCTTGCCCTGGGAGAGTTCCCAGGGTGAGTGATGCTGTTGCTGGTGCTGTGGGCTCTGGTAGAAGGGTCTCCAGGGCAATAGCATCCCATGGCAACGGGCAGAGAAAAATGACTCAGCCTTCTGTTGCCAAAACCTTTTGCCAGGCTGTGAAGAGTTAGGAGGTATGAACTATGATTAGTCCTTGGTATTAATAGCTGGGAAATGTGCTGATCATCTGTAAGTGCAATCTATTTAACCTGAATATTCACTGGTCTGCATTCTTCATCCTTGTTAGTCAACAACCACTGCCACCCTTTCCCAACCATCCTGCAGAGAGTATGTGAATTTGGGATGTAAGAGTTAGTTACTGCATTTAGATTATTGCTAAAATCAAATAAGATGGCATTTCATATTCAGAAAGAAGTGATGTCATTATCTAAAAATTTCCTAATTTCTTAGATTTGGGAGGCACAACTTTCTGATTTAAACACTGAACAACAGAAAATAGTTATTAGCTTTTTATTACACCAGGAAATTTGTTTTTCTACTTTATAATGTATTTCACAGTGGGAGTAATATTTGACTCTAGTGTTTTGAACCTGGATTATTTAGATCCAATTCTTAGAATATATTTATAAAACAACATATATTGATAGTATTCCCTTTGGCTCTATTATGCTTTTTGAAAATAATTGGCATTGTAAAAGCTACATTTAAGAGATAATAATTGAATAATTGAATTATTCTATAATTCAAATCATTATGATTACACTATTTTTGAGATTAGTTCCATACTAAGTTTATGATAGATTTTTGATTTGAGATGATAAAAAATATGTGAGGTAACTATTATATGGTATTTCTTTCAACATTGGGTCTGTAATTCTGGAATTAAAATAACTAAAATCCAACTTCATGAGTGAATTTGGATAGTTTGGAGCAAAGTTTCAAGGAAGTATTTTCTATTATTTTTCATGAAAAGGGATATATTCTAAAACACAACTCTCATGACATTGCCCTAGAAAAGGGGGTTATATGTACTGCTGTCTGTCACAGAATCAAGTTCCACAGGAATGCATCCAAACGGATATTGAAGAGACCACATAGAGAAGTTAAAACATGTCTTTGCAGAAGACATGCTGAACAGATTCTATCTGGTCTGGGCTTCTAAGCTCTACAGTTTTTCATGCCTCTTTTGGGATCTTCAGTAACCTGTGTTTGACTTGGCCATCTGAAAGTTCCAAACCTAAGCACTGACCTTCAAGTATTTATCTTGCAGCCAGGTCCTCAAAACAGCTGCATTAAAGAATCACTACGTAACTTTACTTGAAAAGTTAATTATTTGGTATATGTGTCATCCAATTGAGTCAGGCTTAATTAGTATAGCAGCTCTGTCCGAAGTGGGGTGCCCAAGATCTTTAGCACTGCCCTCTGGTGGCAAGCTTTGCTCATGCAGCCTCTCCGGTGAGGTCAGTGGAGCTAAACTGTTAAAATGCCTTCCCCAAACTGGTTTCCTCATTCAACAGCTCTTCCTCCTGGACTGTGCATCTCAAAGTGTGGTCTCCACACCAGCACATCCGCATCACCTGGAACTTGTTAAAAAGGCACATTCTGGGGGTGCATATCCTTTGAATAAAAAATTCTAGTGATGAGGAGCAGCGATCCCGATTCTGTTTTAATAAGCATTTTAGGGGATTGGGATGCCTCAACTTCCTTCTCTTAGTCACATCCTCTTCTTACCCACCACAGACACCAGAATCCTATGTTTGTTGATAGCAGCTTTGAGTTGCAAGGAGTGCTACATTGAACATTTGTGGTTTAAACATCTCTGTTCATGTGTATATTTCTGTGGTATAAATACCTAAATGGTAAATTACTGAGACAAAGAGTGTACATATGAGTATTAATATATCTTCTTATTTCCTGTATTTTCGATGCCCTGGTATCTGGGGCCTCGCTGATCTTGGAGAGACTGTCCCTTCTTCGGTTACCTAATTTTAAGAGATAGCAAACATCTTGCTTGAAAATACACCTTTGATAAAATAATCAACCAATCCAGAGCCCAGACCTGAACTCTATCTGGTTCTTACAATCCAGGGTGCAATATTCCTCTGCCTCAAATCATAGCCCAGAACCTACTGAAAGTATTCAAACTCTCCAGTCCTAAATCTGCTCATTTTGCTTGCCCTGCCTCTCCTATCCATTGTTGAAAAAACTACAGTAAAGTCTCTTGCTCGTGCCTTACCCTCACTTTGGCTTCTTGACTGATCCTGGGGCTTCCCTGTGAATCTGCTGGCATAGTGTTCCCTCTCCTTTTGGAACTGTGATTAACAAGCTACCTTTTTTTTTTTTAATTATTTTTTTCATTTGGAAGTAGTTGACGCACAATGTTGTTTTAGTGTTAAGTATACAAGATATTGATTCAACATGTCTATGCACTATGCTATGCTCACCACAAGGGCAGCTACCATCTGTCACCACATAGCACTACTACAGTAACATTGACTATATTCTCTGTGCTGTGCCTTTACTCTCGTGACTTATTCATTCCAATTCATTCCATAACTGGAAGCCTATATCTCCCCTCCTCTTCACCCCTTTTGCCCATCTCCTCACACCCCTCTACTCTGGCAGCCATCAGTTTGTTCTCTTTGTTTATAGGCCAAGAGAAACTATGTTTTCAGCGGTGGTTCTTTCTTGATCTGTTAGCCTTACTATCTCTGAATAAAAACAGAATCCCAGGTACATTTTCAAACAATCTATAAAACACCAAGAGGTGTTATTACAGAGAGGTAAGGCCATGAACTCTGGTGCCCAGAGTATCTGGATTTAAATTCCAGAGTCTCTACTTTATAGGTAGGTGGACTTTTTAATAAGTACAGTATTTGACAGCTTCCTGCCTTGATTTTCGCATCTGTAAAATGTAAGATTATAGCTGTATCTACCGTACGGAGTCACTGAGAAAATTAAATGCAAATAAATGTAGGGTACTTAAATACACAGCATGTGATAACTACTTCCTATCATTATTATTGATAAATTTGCCTACTTAACCTTTACAAGTAGAAACAACTTAGTTTTCATTAAGAATATTTGTGGAAGTCCATTTACCTACATTCCTAAAAAAAAATTGGGTAGTTGAATGATATTATTAAAATTAAGTTTTATTGAAATTGAATAATTTTTTAACTTATCTCATCTAGTAGATTACAAAAAAATGATCGCTATTGGCATTGCTCCACTACTGGAAGGACCGAGCATTTTAGGATGTATTGAACCTTGAATTTGCCTCTACTGTGAATTATCTATTTGTTTTCTTCACATTATTTGTTTGACTAATGACTATTAGTCCAATATTTAAAATTGAAAATCTTTTTGTGATTGTGTCTTAACATTTTTGTGCCGTCATTCATCATAGAGGCATTTTAAATTTTTAAGGGCAACTGGCCATACTTTCTCTCTGTGGCTCCTGGGCTTTATTTATTTAAAAAAATCTCTTATGTTTTCTTCTAGTACTTTTATAGTATCATTCTTCCATTTACAATTCAATTCTTCTATGCTGGGTTTTGAGAATCTTAAGAAAGACAGTTTCAGGCAAGCCAATGTCAACACAGTCATAAAAATTCCCTGAAATTTTTTTGGTTTACTTTTTCTCTGTCTCATGCCACCTGCTTTTAGTACTCCCATATATGTGAAATATGGGGCAGAAATGTTACCACAGCAATATCTCAATAGAAATTTCCTTTGTGAGCTATATACCTATCTTAACTATCAACACAGTAAGTTTGTTTGGAATTTAAATTCTCTGTGGTGCCAAAGTCCAAATCTGTGTATGTCCTGGACCTCACCCGACTGACTAAATAGATAAAGTGATTCTGGGGTTCTTTTCAAGGGTCCCAATCATGCTAATTTCCACAGGCCATACACAACCCTCTCACCCATGGGCCCTGGTTCTGCCTCATCTCTCCTTTTTTCTGTCACTGATGCTAACATGGTATCTTACTGAAATCATTTCTATAATCACTGGGGATTCTTTCTGATCATTATCCAAATTCCCTCTCTATTGGATATTTGTACTAATTTATTCATTAATTTAGAAAAGTATATTACTAATTAATTATTAGGGGCCTATCTGTGGCAGGCACTTGGGATACATTGATGAACCAAATCCCAATGGCAGAGACTCCTGTCCTCATGAAGTTTTTATCTCAGAACTTTTTATACTGTCTGGAACATAGTGTGTATAGAATAGTGGTATATGCATGTAGATAATTGGTTGGAAGTGTTAATTGATTTAGACACAGCTATTTTCTTCTCTCAAATATATGTGTGTGTGTGTATTATATATAAGGCATATAATATATATATAATATATAAGACATATATATAAGATATATAATATATATATTATATATAAGACATATATATATAATATAAAGATATATATATTTTTCAATTAAATTAATAAACTTAATATTTTTTAGAATAGTTCTAGGTTTACAGATAAATTGAGTGGGTAGTACAGAGTTTCCACATACATTTTCATACCTTTTCCCCTTGCCCTTTTCCCTAATTTCACTTATTAGCAATTTACATTAGTATGGTACATTGGTTGGCATCCAGTTACCCAAAACTGATATATTATCATTAAAGTTATAGAGTTCACACTATATGTTGTACATTCTATAAGGTTTATTTTATTTTATTTATTTTCTGCCCATTTTTTGACTTGATTATCTGTTTTGTGTGTGTTGAGTTTGAGTTCTTTATAGATCTTCGATATCAGCCCTTTGTCTGTAGTGTCATTTGCGAATATCTTCTCCCATTCCGTGGGTTGCCTCTTTGTTTTCTTGACCATTTCTTTTGCTGTGCAGAAGCTTTTGATCTTGTTGCAGTCCCAAAAGTTCATGTTCGCTTTTGTTTCCTTTGCCTTTGGAGACATGTGTTGAAAGAAGTTGTGTGGCTGATGTTGAAGGGGTTACAGTCTATGTTCTCCTCTAGGATTTTGATAGATTCCTGCCTCACGTTGAGGTCTTTTATCCATTTTGAATTTATCTTTGTGTATGGTATAAGAGAATGGTCAAGTTTCACTCTTCTATACATAGCTGTCCAATCTTCCCACCACCATTTATTGAAGAGACTGTCTTTTTTTCCACTGTATTTTTTTTTTTTTCTGCTTTGTTGAAGATTATTTGACCGTAGAGTTGTGGGTCCATATCTGGGCTCTCTACTTTGTTCCACTGGTGTGTGTGTCTGTTTTTGTGCCAGTACCATGCGGTCTTGGTGATCACAGCTTTGCAGTAAAGCTTAAAATCAGGCAACGTGATGCCCCCAGTTTTGTCTTTCTTTTTCAACATTTCTTTAGCAATTCGGGGACTCTACAGGTTCCATACAAATTTTAGGATTATTTGTTCCAGCACTTTGAAAAATGCTGGTGGAATTTTGATTGGGATGGCATTGGAAGTATAGATTGCTCTAGGCAGAATAGACATTTTAACAATGTTTACTCTTGGGGCGCCTGGGTGGCTCAGTGGGTTAAAGCCTCTGCCTTCGGCTTGGGTCATGATCCCAGGGTCCTGGGATCGAGCCCCACATCGGGCTCTCTGTTCGGCAGGGAGCCTGCTTCTCCCTCTCTCTCTGCCTGCCTCTCTGCCTGCTTGTGATATCTGCCTGTCAAATAAATTAAAAAAAAAAAGTTTACTCTTCCAATCCATGAGCATGGAATGCTTTTCCATCTTTTTGTGTCTTCTTCAATTTCTTTCATGAGTGTTCTGTAATTCCTTGAGTACAGATCCTTTACCTCTTTGGCTAGGTTTATTCCAAGGTATCTTATGGTTCTTGATGCTATAGTAAATGGGATTGATTCTTTAATTTCCCTTTCTATATTTTCATTGTTAGTGTATAAGAAAGCAACTGATTTCCGTGCATTGATTTTGTATCCAGTCACATTACTGAATTGCTGTATGAGTTCTAGTAGTTTGGGGATGGAGTCTTTTGGATTTTCCATATAAAATATCTTGTCATCTGCGAAGATAGAGAGTTTGACTTTTTTGCAAGTTTGAATACCTTTTATTTCTTTTGTTTTCTGATTGCTATTGCTAGTACTTCTAGTACTATGTTGAACAACAGTGGCAGGGGTGGACATCCTTGTCATGTTCCTGATCTCAAAGAGAAGACTGTCAGCTTTTCCCCATTGAGGATGATATTCACTGTGGGTTTTTATAGATAAATTTTATGAAATTGAGGAATGTTCCCTCTATGCCTATACTTTGAAGCGTTTTAATCAGGAATGGATGCTGTGTCTTGTCAAATGCTTTTTCTGCGTCAATTGAGAGGACCATGTGGTTCTTCTCTCCTCTCATTGATTTGTTCTATCACATTGATTGATTTGTGAATGTTGAACCACCTTTGCCTCCCAGGTATAAATCCCACCTGGTCATGGTAGATAATCTTTTTAATGTACTGTTGGATCCTATTAGCTAGGATCTCATTCTGTGAGTTTTGACAAATGCTTGCTGTGATGTATCTATGATTGCAATATTGTACAGAATACTTTCACTGCTCAAAAAAAATCCCATTTGCTTCATTTATTCATCTCCCTTCTTCCTCCACATGCCTGCACCCTGAACCCCTGAACACCACTGATTTTGTTACCATTTCTTTCTGTAGTTTTGCCTTTTCCAGAATGTTATATAGTTGGAATTGGGCAGTTTGTAGGTTTTTCAGATGGAATTCTTTCATTTAACAATATGCATTTAAGGTTCCTCCATATCTTTTTGTGGCTTGATAGCTCATTTCTTTTATCATTGAATTATATTCCATTTTACTGATATGCCAAATCTTTTTATCCATTAGCTTATTGAGGAGTATCTTGGTTCCTTCCAGTTTTGACAATTACAGTTGACATTGGAACAGTGCGGGGGTTAGCAGTGTCCACCTTCTTCCTCCACGTGGTTGAAAATCCACATATAAATTTTAACTCCCCCAAAAGTTAACTACTAATAGCCTACTGTTGATGTGAAAGCTTACAAATAACATAAACAGTTGATTAACATATTTTTTGTGTTATATATATTATATACTGTGTTCTTACAATAGATTAAGCTAGAGAAAAGAGAATGTTATTAAGAAAATCATCAGGCAGAAAAATATACATTTATAGTACTGCACTGTAAAAAATTCATGTATAAATGGACCCATGCAATTCAAATTCATGTTTTTCAAGGGTCAATCATATAAGTAAAGCAGCTATAAACATTCATATGCAGTTCTTCTTGTGTGCATATATTAGTTTTCGTCTGACTTGAAAAAAATGAGTGAAATCACTATGCCATAAGCTATATTTAACTTTGTGAGAAGCTTCCAGATTGCCTTCCAAAGTGGCTATACCATTCTCCACTTCTACCAACAATGAATGAGAGTTCCTGTTGCTTCACAGCCTTATCAGCATTTGGTATTGTCAGTTTTTTAGATTTTAGTCATTCTAACGGTTGTGTAGTGGTATCTTTTTAAGTTTGCAATCCCCTAATGATAGAACATATTCTCTTAAAATGAAAAAAAAATTAAGAAGTACTAATTTGGCATCAGTCATTAATATGGCATTATCAGTTAAGGAGATAAACATGCCATTTTCTCATTTCTCCATTCAGATATATTCAGTGGATCCCTTCACTTACAAGATGATATATTTTATTTAGTATTAATTAAAACACCCTTAGTTGTCTGATCCTAATTCTTTAGCCCAAGTTTCCACCTTTTCCTTTCTGTTTTTGCCAATAAACATACATTAAATCTTTTGATTTTTAAAATATGGACTCTGTCCCTTTGCACAGATGAATCTTTCTGCCAGAATGCCCCTTACCCTCAGTTTCCTTAGCTTGGCAAGGTGTCTACTCATTCTTCTATAGCTGTTTTCCCTTTCTTTGATCCTTCCTTGACTCATACAAATGAGCTAGCATTCTACAGAATTTGGATGACCTTCTAGTTTAGTACCTGCTGAATGTGTGGAAATGTCCTTCTGACTAGGAAAAAAATGTGAGAGGGAAAATTATTTCTTATTGAAAAAAGTTCTTTGCTGACCCAATGAGGTGATGGGAGTAAGAAAGCAAAACAGAGAAGGTAGTATTAAATTCTTTGTTTTAGAAAAAGCTTTAGGAAAACAAAGATTAAATGTGTGAGTGGATGGGGCTGGAGCCAAAGGGGCCTAATTACTAGGGTATGTGTATATTTGAGGTTGAAAGGTGGCAGGAGGGTTGGGTGCCAATAGGTAAATACCCAGCCTTGGCAACTAAATAGAAACTTAGCAGAAAGCACAACCCATTTAAAGGTGATTTTAGCACATGGGTAATTTATTAAGATTTTGTGTATTTAGTTCCACTTAGGTAGAAAGAACCTCTGATTTTTTTTCAAGGGCCCATTGGTAGTGGACGAATTATTGGCAAACTCTCACCATGCTTGTCCATGTGGAAGTGTGGTGGCAGCTTGAGAGAGAGCAAGATCTCAGAGAAGGTGGTTACACATGAGGCCTGTGGAGCCTGGACTCAGGGTTCCCAGGTTTAAAAAAGATTTCTGTACTTCAAGCATGGCACAGAAGTACCCAAACCACCAGACCTAAGTGGACTCTGTGGCTTGAGGCATGGAATGTATTGAATCAATGGTAATTAGTGCAGACCTTTAGCTGTTGACTGATTAGACTCTCCTGACTCTTTAGTGATATATGAGATTCTGAACCATGGCATAATCTAGGGTATGTGAGTGTGAGGGGGCCATGAACTGTAATCACTGAGGTAAAATTTCCCACCATTCAACAGAATGGAATGTCAAAGTCATATTTAAGTCAGCTTGGGGAAAATAAGGGAATATAAAATAAAATTTTCATAATCTGTTTATTGTATATTTGTCTACAAAGAAAATACTAGATAATGGGAAGAAAATTATGAGAATTGATGAGTATTCAGCCAGTTTTTTTTTTTAAGATTTTATTTATTTATTTGAGAGAAAGAGAGGGAGCGAGAGAGAGAGAGTATGAGTTGGGGGAAGGGTCAGAGGGAGAGGGAGAGGCTCCCAGCTGAGCAAGGAGCTTGATGTGGGACTCGATCCTAAGACCTGGGATCATGACCTAAGACTAAGGCAGATGCTTAACCAGCTGAGCCACCCAGGTGCCCCTTCAGCCAGGTTTCTAATAAATATTTAGAAATCAGATGTATTTCTATATAGTGGCAAGTATTTTTGAATATTACAATAGCAAACAAACACATAACTACCTAGGAATAATGTAACATAAGATATGCAAAACTTCATGGAGAGAGAGATAAATATTATGGAAATACATTAAAGATGACATAAATGTAGGGAATCACCATGGCATGGGTAGGAAGATTAAATATTGCCAATGTGTCCACTTCCAATAATTTCATGTATATACACAATACTGTTTCAGTTGAGATCCCAAGTGTTTTTGTGAAAAACCTAGAAGTTTACTTTAAATTAAAAATATTTTGGGACGCCTGGGTGGCTCAGTTGGTTGGACGACTGCCTTCGGCTCAGGTCATGATCCCGGAGACCCGGGATCGAGTCCCGCATCCGCCCCCGGCTCCGCGGGGTGTCTGCTTCTCCCTCTGACCTTCTCCTCGCTCATGCTCTCTCACTGCCTCTCTCTCAAATAAATAAAAAAAAATCTTTAAAAAAAATATTTTGTGAAAGAATAAGATGGCGAGGGTACACTCTGCTAGATACCAAGATTTTAGTGAATAGATCAAACTCTAAAATATAGCTGTAGGAATTAATAGACATGGTGTTGGTATAGGACTAGACCTAAAGATTATTGGATAATAGACAAGCAAGAAATGGAAGCGATCATACAGCTACAGAAACTTGGTCTATAGAGGAAACATTTTAAAAACTTGGGGGGGGGTTATACTGCTTATACAAAAATGATTTGGGGAGGGGCGCCTGGGTGGCTCAGTGGGTTAAAGCCTCTGCCTTTGGCTCAGGTCATGATCCCAGGATCCTGGGATCGAGCCCCATATCGGGCTCTCTGCTCCGTGGAGAGCCTGCTTCCTCCTCTCTCTCTGCCTACTTGTGATCTCTGTCTGCCAAATAAATAAATAAAATCTTTAAAAAAATGATTTGGGAATATTTGATTATATGGGGAAAAACTTTTTTATGTCATGTGCTAAAATAAATTCAAGAGAGATAAAATACCTGAATATTAAAATAACAAAAGTTTAAGGCATTTATGAGAAAATATTGGAGACTATCTTCATGAAAATGAGCTAGGAAAAAATCTCAAGCAATATACAAAAAACATAAATCATAATGAAAAAGAATGATAGAATTTACTATGTTGAATCTTTAATATTTTATAGTGCAAACTTTATAAACAAAGTAAAAAGATCAGCCACTGTAGCATATATTTGCCATACGTATAACCACTAAATAAGTAATTCCAAATACATCAAGACCCTCTATAAATAATAAAGAGAGACACAATGGAAAAAGTGCAAAAATATAAATAGGCAATTTATGGAAAAGAAAACCTCAAATTACACAGAAGGATGGTCAGCCTCATGAATCATCAAGGGAATGTAAATTAAAAATAAGGAAATATAATCTCACAACATTAGAGTTCCCCAAACTAGAAAGTCTAGCAGTACCAACTGTCAGTGAAAATTGGAGTGATAGGAACTCTTAGATAAGGGTGATATTGCAGTCTGGAACAGGCCCTGTTTTAGGACCCTCAGGTCTCCTCCATATGCAACATGGAGACTCAGAGAGTATCACCCAAAATCAGCCTATTACCAATTTCTTTCATAATGGCCCTTCCCGTAGGATCCTCTGTTGAGGGGTTTTCCTCAGAGAAACTCACTTATTAATTTTCATTAATGTGTTTATCCATTCAATACCCATCTACCAGATACTTACAATGTGCCAGTAGAAAAAACATGAAGCTAGTTTCTGTGTTTGAGGATGCAGATTAAAATCAGCAACAGAAAAAGGCACATAAAGCAGAATCAAGGAGATACCAGGCATGAACTTTCAGTTGTCCTTTCCCATTAGACTAGTACATACAGCACATTGTCCCACAATGTGTGACAATACAACACAGTATGTGAAGAATTGTAAATGGAGAAGCTCACCTGAGTCTTGCTGTCCAAGATATTGATTGGGGCTGGTCACCTCAATTGTGCTGACTGTCTGTATGGGATCACAGGCTGACCTTATTCTCTAAGCCCCTTCAGAGGTCCTGCTTCTCTACCATAAATCACACTGTTAACATAGACTGTCAGGTACCACCTAACACCCTGGGTAAACAAGGACACAATTATCAAGCAGGATGCTCCAAGGGCTTAAAGGTTATATTCCACGATCTAGGCAAAAACCAAATCTTTCTTTGGAATATACAGGGTGTGGATAACCCAGAATTGCCGAGTTGGTCCTTTACTGGGCAGTATATGAGTTGTGTTACATTCATACAAAGGATGAACTACATCTACAAGTATAAGTATGGATAAATCTTAAAAGCCTATTGTTGAAAAAAAAGCAAGCTGGAGGATAATAAGTATGGTGCAAACCACTTATATAAAATTTAAAACCATCTAAAATATTTCTTGATGTCGTGTATGGGTACATGAAATATAGAAAGAATATTAAAATGCTAATGGGAAGAATAAACAACAAGTTTAGGCTAGTTTTTAACCCTGGGGTAGAAGATAGGGAAATCTTATAGTAAATGTATGTTAGGGACACCAGTTAAACCTGAATTTTTTTTCCCCCCTCAGGCTGGGTGATGGACACATGGGTGTTTTTTAATTGTTATCTAAGGATTGGATATGATTAGACTATTTCAAATTTTAAGAAAATCAGATAGTATATTTTTCTATAAATGACTTGGTTTGCTAAGTGTATACTTAACATAGTTATCTGCTACACAATTTGTTATGATGTTCTGAGGAGTTGGATCTATTTTGAGGATTCATCATAGCACAGAATCCAGCTTCCACAGAGATAGAAATAAGGCAAGACAGAAGGTGCCAAGTTAACCTAATCACCTCTGTTCATGCATCTTCTTTGTGTGAACTTCTCAAGCACAGAAACTAGCCTCGTGTTTTTCTACTGGCACATTGTAAGTATCTGGTAGATGGGTATTGAATGGATAAACACATTAATGAAAATTAATAAGTGAGTTTCTCTGAGGAAAACCCCTCAACATAGGATCCTAAGGGAAGGGCCATTATGACAGGGCAATTTTTTTTTCACACTCCAATATTTTCATTTTATTCCATCCTATTCTAAAATTTGTCTGAAATCCACTAAGCCAAAGGATTCCATGACCCCACTGACGATTGTGAATCACAACCCAGAGTTTAACAACAATGAACTAGGTAAGACCCTTTAACTCCTTCTGCCTCTCTCACCACTGCAGGGCAATTTTTTTTTTCCACACTCCAATATTTTCATTTTATTGGGAAGGGCCATTATGAAAGATATTGATAATAGGTTGATTTTGGGTGGTACTCTCTGAGTCTCCATGTTGCATATGGAGGAGACCTGAGGGTCCTGAAACAGGGCCTGTTCCAGACTGTCGCAATATGGGCTACAATGGAGGTGAGGAAAGAGGGTCTAAGCAAATATCGTCAAGTTCACAAGCATGATGGAGCTGCTCCGGCTTATTCTGGAAATGAAAGGGCTAGTAAGCAAGATACATTTTCATCAGTACTGCCAAATCCAGAAATTAAAGGAGCACTATGTGGTGATAATTATTCTTGAGTTAAATTCAAAATCCACTTAGAACCCTCTAGCATGAAACCCTCAGTGGACTGTAATTGGCTGAGAGCCTAACTGGCAGATGCACATAGAGAGAGAAGCTTGCCGTCTGCAGTGGAGCCTAAGAGAATGCCTTTCTAGTTTGAAGTTCTGGAAAAGAGATAATTTCTACTAATACCTGAGCAGGGGACAATGAGGTGCAATTTTGGGGTCACTGAAAAAGCAGTTATAAAGCACCCATCAATCATGGGAAAAATCAGACATTTCCCTGAAAGCCAAAGTCAGAGAGAACCCATTCCTGCCAGTCACACTGGGTACAGTGTAAATAAATCATGGGCTGTTCCCCCAGTTAAGAGTGGTACCCTTTCACTTCTTGAGGGATGACATGCTATAGTTTTAACTAATATGGCACTAATAAAAATATGATAGATTAAAACCATATACTTGGTGGCATCTAGGATACCTAAATACCATTTCTTAAGCTGCGATAGTGTGTGTGTGTGTGTGTGTGTGTGTGT